>CM021103.1:27591593-27781667 GCA_007115665.2 Sequoiadendron giganteum | reverse complement strand
TGCAAAGAATGAGGTGAAGCTTGAGTATGTGCCTACAAAGGATCAAGTTTTTTATATTTACTAAGGCTCTTTCTAAGAATACTTTTAAGTATCTCTGGGAGAAGTTAGGGGTTATTACCCCTCCTTCTTTGAACTAGATGCATAAGGATAACATCAATCCAATGGACCCCAAAGATTAATTCCTTGTTCTGGACTGATGTTGGAGGCTACCTCTTAGGGGGAGTAGGTAGTGGCATTGTTGGTTGTTGCAGTCAGGGGGAGTAAGTGTTGGTGCAGGTTGGTGTTGTCCTTTGTCAGTTGTGTCAAAGGATATGTGCAGTGGTTGCTGATTGATATAGTTTTTTGTGTGCTCCTAAGGGGGAGTATGCAAAGTAGTAAAAAAAAAATGTTGCAGATCAGGTACAAGTATGATTAATGTCAAAGGGGAAAATTGATGAAAATGTGTTTCCCTTTTCCATTGATGTCAAATGGGGAGAGAGAGTAATTTGAAAAAGGAGAGTAGTAAGTTGATTGCAGTCAAGTGATATTTTTTGTCCTCGATTCGTCTTTAGATCAAAGGAAGTGTGTACTTAATTGTTTAATGGTGTTTACACTAGTTCAATCGACCTTGGGTGTTTACACTAATTGTGGATTTTCTTCAGTGATTTGGGAAGTGTGGAATGGCATGATGAGTGGATTTAGGACCAAATTAAGGTGTGATGTGGTCTGACTTCATTCCTTTCCATTGTAGGAATATTTTGGTGTTGACCTAATTTCAATTTGTATGGTTGAGGTGCATAGCCGACCTTGAAGAATATTTTCAAGGTTGAAGAAGGTATACACAAGTGTTGTGTTGATGAAGGGTGTGTGTAGTGTGTGTGATGCAAATTGCAAAGGTGTGAAGTATGAATTTGTGAAGTGCAGTGTGAGCTTTAATGAATTAGACTACTAGAAGCAATGAGTAGAAGGTGTCTACAATCTTCAAAAAGGTTGCGAATGTGTTGGTGATATTGTGGTGGAATTTTCTATTGCATTGAGATGGATTTCTCACTGTAATATTCTTCTTTCATCTTTTTCTATAATATGGCAATGAGCCATTGGCAGTGAGCCCTTGTTTCTTTTTGGGAAATGAGCCCTTTGGTAGTGACCCTATTGTATTAGATGTTGCAATTACTTTATATTGTGAGCTGATCCTCACTATGGTTTTCCCTTCTTGGGTTTTCCATGTAAATTTTATGTTATATTATTTAAAGTGTTGATGTGTTTCAGATTCTATTACTTGCTTTCATGCTAAATCATTCTAACATATTAAAGGTTATTGAAGTTAATGTGGATATGAATATTAATGAGGGTTTTGATGTTTTAATGTACAACTAATTCACCCCCCTTCTCAGTTGTATTGTACATTCAACACATCTCCCTTGCATGCTCCTTGTTTTTTTCTCTAATTGATTGCATGGTGTTCTAATTCGTTGAGTTCTTTCGAGTTCCACTAAAGTCTAAAAAATTAACTTGATCTTGAATAGGACAACTATACCTCCTATAGTTTGCATGAAATTTAGGATTCTTGGGTGTGCAAAGTGAAAAAGGCTTCTTTTTAGGGCTCAAAACTACCCTTAACTATTTTTTTATGTTTTAAGAACTTCACTCAATTGAAATCCTATCCATACATGCTCTTTATCAAAGCTAAAACTAGTTGCAAGTGTCTCTAAACTGAACTTTAGTCTTCTTCTTTGATTGGTATAACTATAAATCCTTTGCATGATATTAGGAAGGCATGTGAGACCTATTTTCAACACTTTAAAAGGTTGTTAAACACTCTTCAAAAGGTTGGTATATCACATACAGGGTAAAAAATGCTCCATATGCTCATTTTGGAAATCTTCTTTCATAGATTTGAGTAGTTAGTTTAAACACATAATCATGTTGTCTTTCCATTTTCCCATTTGTTGTCCTCTATATTCTATGTTCTGCCCCTTTGATTTCCTTTCTCTTATTTTATCTATCATTGATACTTTATGAATTTCCTTAGAATGGCATTTGGGATGCATAGTTATTTCAAACTACTATCACCTTATATTTGACCTCACTATCATTGAAAGTCATTGTGTTGTCTCTATTCACATATACCTTGGGTCCTTAGCATGTGGCTATTCTAATCATTGCAAAGGGTATTGTGATGTGAGTGGGATGATCATGGACTCAAAAGAATTGGGAGCAATTGTCAAGTTCTAAGGTGATATTGCAGTTGCAATTGAATACTTTTGTTGGCACCCCTGATTTATATGAACCTTGCGCTACTCCAAATTTATGAAGTGTTATCCTCTTTATTGAGAGATTAGAGGAGAACCAAGTCTCTTTCTTATCATAGCAACAAATGTCACCTTGCCCTTCAACTTCCATATCTTTCACTACAACAATGACTATAATAACCTTTATAACTGTCATATTTCAGAAGCATTTAAAAAAGGAAAACCCTCCATAGATGAGGGTTTCATTATTACTATACGTTTTTGCTAATAAGCAATGAACATTCAAATCATTATGAAACTCACAAAAACATTTTTTCAGAGGGCTTCTTGGCTAGGGTTGAAAAGTATGGCTTTCAACACTTGGCAACTATTTCTTATGATAGTATTTAGTCATACCTTTGTTTTAAATGGTGCATGCATAAAGCCAAATGAGGATCTCAACAAGCACAAGGGTTTCATCCAAATGAAAGACTCGCCTCTTATCACATATAGACTCTTGCATGGTTATGCACAACTGGAAGATGACAACCTTCAGGGGCTTTGCAACCTCTTCAAACTCCCTTTCCTTCACAATAAATACACTTCTATGTTCAATCTACTCTTCAATGGACTTTCATGGCATTGGAACCTAAAAAATAAATATAATATAATGCACTCTCTGTTATTGAGACTAAATATAAGGCTATTGAAAATAGCATAACCTTCCTTGATGATCTTTGTTGATACTCGATGGTAACCTTGGCTGCCATGATGGATTATAAAATATCATGTAAAGAAAATTAATGTGATGAAACCCTAGAAAGACTTGAACTAGACTATTGAAAACTCAAAATCTTTACTAAAGACTCTCCCTCCAAGGCATGCAACGTGGTTCTCTGATAAAGTTGAGGGACTTATCAATTAAGACTACACTTTTTAAAAATATCATGATCAACCTATTTATAAGGCAATTTGAAATAAAAGAGAAAAAGATTAACAATTGTATGATCATGCTCATATGCTCCCACATTTTGTTACCCTGGTATAGCTATTGATTATATACCAAAAGTCTTAGATTCTAATTACTAGATATTCAAATAACAAAAAAATGGGTTAGAATATTTATCGAAACATGTAAACATATAAAAGACCAAGAAATTACATAGAAAATTTACTCGAAGTACTTGAAATGATGTGTATGACTTGTGAAATTGTCCTTGATTAGTAGTAGGACTAGTAGCTATCCTAATAGTTCTATCATCCTACATATGGACATATAAATATATATGAATTCAAGAATGATTTTAAAATTTAAAATAATATACATCTAGTGAATTCAAAGTACAAATTATGTTGCATTTTTTGAAAATACGCACTAGAGATGAATCAAGCACAGAAAACAATGATGAAGGAGCACTCACCACACCTTTTAGTCTGCCAAACATGAAAGTCACATGACCTCCTTAATACAATAAAAATGTTCCTCATGTATTTGACTTAAATTATACAAGTATTTTAAAATATATCTAAGGTTTGGAGAAAATAATTAACATTGTATACATGTGGTTTTAGGGCCAATTTATTGGTTTTCATCATAAGCTGTGTTGAGTTGTATAGTTTTCAATACAAAAAATAGTTGATCTAATTTAGATGAGGTCCCAGAGCCACTCATTTACACCAAACAATTCACAATATAATTCATTATTAAATAATTTTTTTGATCTAAGTACATTTTATACTTGAAACAAATTAAGGTGATATTTACCTATGTAGGATGATTTGAATCTAGTAAATCTAAGAACTATTTCTCCTCTAATGTAGTTGTTGAAGTATATGCATGAGTAGGACCATAACAATATTGATTGCAATTTCAACAAAAAATTGGCATCAACATGTGTGAGGTGCTAGGACTGGAACCATCTCATCCATGCTCTCTATCACTGACTTCAACTGCCATGTGGGTAGCTTGGTCAGTTAGATTTCCCATTCGCACACTCAATTTTCCTAATGCCAAAACCACTGCCTAGTGTTGAATGGGTGCAGGATACTAGGTGAAGCAAGATCAATGATGGGTGGAATAGGCACATATTGATTTGGATCAAAATGTGCCCCCGTCCTATATCATGGCATGCCACCACCAACACCTTGGAATGATCTAATGTCAGAATAATCGGGTTTTAAGGCCATTTCAAACTCTGCACATAATTTACTCAAAAAGTACAATGGAACCTCACAAATAGCGTGTGGTGGATGATCAAAGGCCATCCACCAACACTCACAAAAATGTGTCACAATCTATAAATTCTTACACCACATAATTGGAATTATTTTTTTGGTTGGAGGTTTAGATTGATTTATGACAATGTCAATAAATATGGTGCTATGGTTTGTTTAGTTTAATATGAAGATCTAGGATCTCTATATGAGAGTCCATTTGCATAAAATTAACTCCTCTCCTCCTTCCAAATGTGGAATCTATTTATTTCCACATCAATAGACCTAATTGAATCAACAATAGTTTGCATTGAAGATGAAAATTGTGCCTAAATGGGGGGCATGTTAGGCTCATTTTGGATAAATTTTTTTTTTTCTTGAAGTATGTTTATATTTTCTTGCAAGCGAGCCTCGTTAGGTGGAGGGAGTGAGGGTTTTTTGGGGGGATGTTTGGAGGGGTCTTTAAGATGGGGGTATTGAGGTGGGGGCTTTGAGGTGGAGGGTTTTTAGGTAGAGGTTGGTTCATTTGGAAAATATATTATAGGAGAAAATCTTTGGATATATGGCCCATTGGAATGTAATGTGGACCATCTACATTCACAATTAGAAGATAAATAAATAAACAATTAGTTGTACATAAATCAAAATATTAAAGTTTGCATGCACATACATTAAGTAAATATCCATGTTGAAAATTTACAAATATATCTAAATAAACATTTAAAAAACTTAAATATTTATCACTAATGATATATGTACATCTATCACACATATTTTTTCATAAATAAATAAATTTGAGTTCTACTTTAATTTAATTTAAATCAAGTTTACATAATTTACATATATGTACACATATACATGCATACATGCATACATTATTCACATATACATACATACATTTAAATATACTATTTATGTACATACACATATATGCATACATACATACACACTATATACATGCGTACTAACTTTACATATATACCCTTCTCATAAATTCCTAGGGTAAAATAATTGAACAATAACAAACTTGAATGTTTACTGTAAAATAAATAGATGAAATAGATGATTAAAAAATGAAATAAATAAATAAGCACCTACTTAGTTGGAAATTCAATGCAAACATATTGGAGTTTTGAAAATGATTTGTCAATAATTAAGAAACTTTTAATTCTTGGATGAATGCTTCAAAATTTACAAAGTCATTATTTGTCATTAACCTTTCTTGGATGTTTGAACCTATTGTTGTATAAAGACTTGGCTATGTGGTTGAGAGTTTGGCAATGTCCAAGAATGTATCCCTTTGGTCAAACCCTTAAGGATACCAATTGAATGGATTTTATAAATGATCAAAGATAACAAGTAAACATGTAGGGGACACCCTAGATGGTAATGGAAGAAACAATGTAGTATTAAATACTCTAATTTAATGCTTGAATGATTTACTCTGAGATCCCCTTACAAATTTTAAATGTTAATTCTAAAGGTGTATAAGAATGGATTGAGGTTAACCTTTTAAATACAACTCCAAAGGTAACAAATTTAAAATTTCATACATTTAGTCAACATAATAATCTAATGGGCAAGGTAAAGCTAGCCCCAAATTCAAATTGAAAAATTGAGAGTTTAGGGATTATTTTTAATATTTGTACACCTGAGCTAGGTTATTTATGCAAATTAAGGATTTGACCTAGGTCATTTTCATAAATTACAAATTTGACCCAAGGCTAGAGATTGATGAATTTAAGGATTAGAATTAGACTCTAGGAGTGAGTGTAATGAAGACATGAAAGACTTGGGTTATGTGTCAACTATTAGTGAATATTGATTATTTTGTATGCTTGACATTACATAAAATATACCCAAACCAAAATAAGTCTAAAATAAAAAAAATTAAAGTGTAAGGTATACAATTTTTACATTACAAATATTATGTTTGTCAATTGGAAAATATACCACTTTAACATAATTAGTTGATAAGTTTTATCGATGTGGTCATGATACACATAATTTGTTAGTCTTTGGATTTGTAAGACTAGTAATTTTTATTCCATTGATGTAAACTAATTCACTTGTTGAAGGACAAAATTATAAATCTAAAATTGCCAAAATGGGGTGATGTTAATTAATGAGGAGTAATTCATGGTTATGTTATATTGTACATTTAATTTGAGAAAGTGGAGTATAGGGTTTTAGTTTTCTAGGTTTTAGGATGTAAGGTTTATAAGGTAGATAAGGTGTGGTAAAATAATTTTGTTGTAACCAAAAGATCCATACATAATGATTACTAATTCATGAGTAAAGGTGGAATCTATAAACCCATCACTAAGAACAATATAATTTTAGTCGTGAAATCTCTTAAGGATATGGATATCATTCCTTTAGGGGCTCACCTAGACCTTCTCACTTCTTCTTGTGGATATTTTTTCCTACATATTTTTGTTAGATGCATAGGACAATTGAGAAGGGGGGTGAATAAGTTGTATACTTGTTAAAACATCAAAAACCCTCATTAACATTCACATTTGTATTAGCCCTTAAACCCTTATCCACCATTAAACCCTTAACATGCATTAGCAAAACGTAAACATATGAAACAATAATGCAAACACATCCAAACACATAAGAACACCAGATTTATGTGGAAAACCCAAGAAGGGAAAAGCCACGGTGAAGATTAGCTCACTATTATATGAATTACAACATTGAATACAATAAGGCTCACTACTAATGGATCACTGCCAAAGGACTCATTGTCTAGAAGAAAGAAGAAAAGAAGAAGGGGTGGATCACTACCAATTTGAACAACTACTAATGCATCTCTTATATGTCGAAGGTACAGTTCCACTGAAGCACAAATAACTCAACAAATAGACTGAAATGTAGACACCTTCTACTCATTGCGTTGGGAAGTCATAGGAATTAAGGATCACACTTAGATTAGCACACTTGATCACATTTGAATCTTTTGCATCACACTCTACTATTAACCCACACAATAATTATCCTTGCATTTATACCATCCACAACCTAAAACAATCTCAATTAGATCGACCTTAAGGAAACGTATACACCTCAAACATGCAACACCAAATAGGTCGGCACCAAACACATCCAAAATATAAATAAGTGACACCAAACCGCACCACTACTTAATTGGGACCCAAATCTACACCAACACACTTCTCAACACTTCCTCAAACAAAAAATATCCTCTACAATTAGTGCTACCACGCTAGGTCGACCAAACCTACACTAACACTAACAAGTGACTCTAAACACACCTCTCAAGGTTTGGAAACATCTCATGGACCACATAGAAACACTCCACAATATCCATATATTTTAGAATGCTCTAGCATCATCAAAATATTTTGCACAACTACTACAACCACCTAAAACTCAAGAACACTTTCATCTAGTGCAACAAGACACACCAACATAGACATCCAACACACTAGACAACTTTGTGGAACAACTCAACACTTGAAACTTCAATGGAAGGTAGATACAATCAATATAAGAATGTTACCATATACACAACACCATAACCTTCACTATGAAGAAATGCAAGTAATTTCATTTCTCCTAGATACCCCATTTCACCAGAAAAACATACTTTTAAACACATCTTCCATTGTAGTATGATAAAAAACCTAAAACTCTAGATATGACACCTCTGGTCGTCATGTCGAAACCGCATGAGCATATCTTCAACCATGAAGAAATGCAAAGCAAGACATTGAACACCACTTTGTCACACTAAATTCTATTTCATTCAAATTTTCTCAATATCACTTGGAAACCAAGTGAACCAAACACATCTGCATCATTACTTATCACATACATCAATGAAAAATTTAACGACAACACAACCACATATTGCAATGCTCTCCAACATCAACAATCTCCCCCAACACGAGTTAGGCCAACAACCTCTGCAACTATACTGAAGTAGGACATCAATGACAACACCAACAACATTCCAACACTCCCTTCATACAAGGGGTTGACATCAATGACAATGGCCAAGTAACTCACAAAAAACTCAAGCTTCCAACACCTCCAAACTTCCAACAATTTTATCCTTCTCTATATTTTTACAAGGGTACCCAATATGGACCTACATAATTGTTAGGACCCTTCTAAATGCATACCCTACCTAATTTTCACTTATGAGGGGTGTTGGATTTCATTATTTATTTTTATATTTAGTTTATTACTATGTTCCTTTATATATGTACCCAATCAGGATAAGTTTGAACTTAGTTAGTTTTGTCAATTAGTTATGTGACTATGTCTTATTCACCTAATTTCCACTTATCTACTTAAGTTGAGTTAATCAATTACACGCTTGGCATATCTTGTGTATTTCATTCCCACTTATCTAGTACTAGTTGAGTTACATGCCTATTTGTATATTATGATACTTCCTTTATTCCTTGATCATGTAATTCTATGTTAGGTAGACTCATGTTGAGATCCACTTGATTAATTTTCTCTTTTGGATGTGAGTTTATGCAATTTAGGTATCTAAGACCTATTGTCTCTAAGAGAGTTATATGCATATTTTACTTCATTGCATTTATATAGTTGTTTCTACCACTACCATTGTTATAGCTAGATTTTATTTTATTTTTGGTGGTAGGTTGTTTATAACTCCATTTGTGATAGTACTACAATTCTCATTCTTTAATATTTTAGGCACAAAAGAGGTATAATTATCATAGGTTACCAACCTTCTATCATAATTGTACTCCTTAATTTTTCTATTAATACTGGCTTGGTCTATTCTTAGAGAAAATTTGAGGGATTCTTGTACAACTTATAGGGGATTTTATAAACATCTAGTTGAAATGTTAGGATACGAAGTATCTTTGGGACATTCCAAGTATTTCCTTGAAAAGGGATTATGTGTTGAGGGGCTTGTACCTCTAAACATAAGCCTTACAAGAAAATCCCATTGAATTGGTTATATTTGGAAGGGTGTGATAGGTTGTTAGTACCCTAGGAATATAGGACGCCTTGGCATCATTAGTTTTGGTTGTGAAAGCTAGGGAGGTGGTTTGAGTTTGACTTGACATGACTAATATCCAACCTAATTAATTCAATCTTGTCATTTTTAATGACGTGGGTAAGGGAGGCATTAGAGCCTTTATTTTCATTGTTCTTTCCTTAACATTATTATTCTTTTGTTAATACTATTATAGGGGTTTTGACCTTCTTTCTAACATTTTATTTTTTGTTACTTATCTCGTGCTATTCCTTTATTTTGTGGCCATAGGAATTTTGATCTCAATGAAACTTTGCATTGCTATATCTTCAAATTTGATGTTGTGTCTATTTAATTATATTGTCTACATGAATAAGTAATCAAAATTTGAAAAAACAAAAAACCCTAAATTTACAATTTTAACCATGAATCTACATTGAACCCAAAACCCTAAATTTACATCATTTTTTTGTAAAAACAAATATTTACTCAAAACCCTAAAAATTATAAAAAACCTACTTGGAGGTTTGTAGAATTTGAGATTCTAGAGGGAGGAGGGAGAAGTTGGAAAATTGTGGTGGTTGGAGGCAAGAAAGCGGGTACCCATTCTTGTTTATTGTCGGCTAGGTCACTCTCATTGTTGCTATAAAAAACATGAGCTCGTAGAATATTTTTTTAAAATAAATACCTTTTTGGAATGGGTACCTATTTAGGCTTGGACCCCAAACCATAACGGGTACCCATTTTAATTGAGTGTTTGCTTAGGATTGGGTCCCCGTTGCTAAACAAGTACTTGTTTTTTTAAATGGGTACTCGTTCTTGTCGGGTTTTTTCCCCCTTAATGCTTCCCCTAAATGTGGACCCAACTTCTTGCTTCCACACTAAGATCATTGGTGCATAATACATAAAAAATATGAACTCTAAAAAAAGAATCCAAAAAAAGAGTCTTTGCACAAGTTATGGCTCCAAAAGGTCTCAAAACGAACAATGTGTAACTAATTTTGGAAGAATCTTCACTTTCTTAAAAACTAAAATATCACATTGTAAAAATAAATGTGTCACTATGTAGAGCGTAAAATTCTACTCCAAATTTTTAAAAATGCATTGAAAAAAGAGCCAGAATGCTCAAGTCATTGCTCTTTAAAGTTTGACTACAAAAACAAAACCTACAATGGTGAGGGGGCAATTTTTAAAGGAAAGCGTTGATGTCATGATGACATCATCCAATATAATATATCAAGGTGTTAGAATATTATTTATAAATGAAATATTCCAATACTGTCATTAGAGTAGTGCAAAACTGTTGTCATACCACAAAACCACCAATTTTTGGTGCAAACCTGACATTAGCAAAATAACTGTTTTGAGAGGGAATATTCTAGTTTGGGCAATAGGGAGGTGGCATCTTTGGTGGTAGTAGTGTAAGGGCACTCCTTGCACTTATTTTTTTTAAATTGATATGGTACGACGTTGAAGGGGTCGTACAAATCAAGGAAGCAACAAAATTTGCCTTAAAGGAAAACTTCTTCAAAATTGATGATTTAGTAGTTAATTTTTATGTTTTTGAGCCTTTTGAGCATGATGGTGAGGTTCATTTGAGTTGAAAGTGTTTCGAAATATCAACTACCTTTTAGAACCATGCTTCAAACCCCTGTTTATAACTAGGTCCTTCAATCTCCAATTTTGATGGAACACAAGTCAATCTTGACTTTCTCAAGCCTTTTGGATGCTATGGAATAGCTGAAATAGCCTCCTGGATTACCAAAAAAAATCAATCATCCAAATCTCACATTTATGCAAAATATAGTTTTATAGATGCTTATTTTTCTTTTAAATTGCTATGATTCTCCATATCATCCAAGGATGCAAGAAAAGAGCATACTGGGTTTTTGAGAAAAATATTGTCCTTGCATTAGTCTCAAATCTCAAAAAGTAGGACTACAAAATGAACTATACCAAACAAATATGTTTTGATACCATGTTAGAATCTATGAGAAATGAGAATTTGAGCCAATATTTGATGTTGATCGTAGATCACATGCACTCCAATCAATAGATGATCAAAGATCAAAATAGCGAAATGGAGAGAGACTCTTGAAAAGAGAGAACTCAAGAGATAAAATGCAATCAAGTATAAGCAATGATCACATTACTCTTTCCAACTAACCGAGAAGAAAGGAAAATTTTGTATATATAACACAAATAGGGGCATATACATCCAAGAGGTGTAATAACTCCAACTACCCAAAATAGGCAAGATTTTTACCTACTTGGTAAATGTCAAATTATATGGCCACACCTACTCAGATAAAGACCTACTCAGATAAAGAAAAACTAATGGTTATAAGAGGTGACATATAAATCCAAAAGAGGGTGTGAGACTCAACTACCCAAGTGTGGGTGAGAGCGTCAGTGATGGGTTATACCAAGTGTCTTTGATAGGGAGGTTGGAGGAATCAATCACTGATTCCTGCTTTAGGTCTTGCCTAGAAGACCTCTATGGTATCTCAGCTCACCACTTCAACCTATAGGACCTTTTTCTTGTTTAGGATCCCCTGGTTCTCCTTTCCAACCCAACTACCATCATAGCTCTACCTACCAAGTCAACCTTGGTGCAATTTTGCAAATCTCCCTTTAGCCCTTAATCCACCCTAAAGGATAACATTCTCCAAAATCTAGAACTTAGCTTTGTAGGGGTGTGGAGGTGTTTCCAAGGACTTCAATCCATCCTGCTATGGTTCTTGAGGTTCCACCTAACTCCATTTGCTAGTCGCTTCCACCAAACCTTCATTTAGGTCTAAAAGGCTACTAGCCCTATGAGCCCCAATTAGGCCTCCTTCTCCAAGAAATTAGGGTTTTTCCCAAGGTTCTTCCAAGTAACCCCCAATATTTTCTTGGGGTTCCTAGTTCTTATGTCCACCACTCAAAGATTTTAGGGGTCTTAAACCTCAAGTGTCCGTATAAAGGCTTAACCCTCAATTTGGCAAAATTAGGCCTTTTTGAGCCCTTTTCTTGACCTCCCTGCAACTGTTAGAGGTTCCTTTCACCAGATGGATTGATGGATCTTGCCCTCTCCACACCATGATTTGTCAGGAAATGGACACCCCTGCAAATCAAGTGCTCTGCACTTCTTGTCTTCCCTAGCCGGACACTTCCTGGCTCGCCTAGAAGAAGACTTCCACAGTGACTCCGGTGCTATCAAAGACTCCTAACCCTACTATATGTACAAAAATGGAGTCTAGTAACAATTCCTAAAGGGCCGTACAATGTGTATGGTGGGAATGTGAACTAACACTCCATTCTACTCAAACTGTCTGGTTCAGACCAACAACTGTGTTGGAAACTAAATCAATTGCAAACAATGCTTGAAACTGAGCTTGAAACTGAACTAAGAAGCTAATTACTACCACACAATGCTTGAATAACACTTAAACTACATACTACACAAACTACAGTGTCACATTCAAACCATTAAAGCACTACTTCAAGGTAAAAACCAGATATTCACAAAAAAACACAATTGTTCTCTCTTGAATTCCAAAATTTCAAATAATTCAAATGCTTCCCACCTTGCTCCCATGTCGAGAGCACCCTTAAATAGGGTCTCAAAATCAGTTAAGCTCTATCTTAACCTCTCCTTTTCCACTTGTAGCTTCCATTGAGCTTTATTTTCAAAAACTTAGAAAAGAAACTCCCAAAAAGGGTCTAAAAGGTCATAAACCTTACTTGAGCAAAACCCTTAAGCCTAAGCAATGTTCAACATGACCTTCATCAAATCAACACCTAATCAAAAATGCCACTAAGGCACAAACATGAATGAACATGAATAGATAGATAAGTTGGCCTAAATAAATTGCTCAAACATGACCTTCTAGACAACCTAAGGTAACCTATGGGTGCTCCTGCACCATTCTCCCCCTCTACACAAACACTAAGGAATGTAGGGAGAGATTAGAGATAAATCAATACCCTGATTCTTGAACTGAGCTTCATCCACCCATGTAGCCTCAGAGTCTAGTTGGCCTTTCCATTGGATGAGATGTTCCATGTATTCCTTATGTCGGGTAGACTTCTTCACCCTGGATTCCAAGATCCTCTCTGCTTGTAGCTTGTCTCTAGGAGGTAAGGCTATGTTACTCACATCCTTCAATAAATCCATACTGTTCTGATCCATGTCAATGATTGGTCCTTTATACCTGATCAGATCAACCACATTAAACACTGGTGAAATGCCTAAGTTTGCAGGTAGCTCCACCTTGTAAGCATTCTTGCCATATTTAGCTAGCACCTTACATGGTCCCACTCTCTTCATCTGCAACTTGGTTGATGTTCCCTTTTGCAACCTAGATTTGTTGAGATGGACCATGACACAACCCCCTACTGAAAATTGTAGATCCTTCCTACACATATCCACCTTAGCTTTCAGTTTGTGAGTAGCCTCTGTAATTGACTTCTTCACTTGCTCTTGAATCTCCTGCATGATATGAGAGAAATCCTCAGCATGGCCACTCCTATGCTCCATAGCTCCTAAATCTCTAAGTTCACACACACCTCTTGGGTGCATTCCATACACTACTTCAAAAGGACTTCTAGCTGTGGTATGATTCACACTGTCATTGTAGGCATATTCAGCTTGTGATATGACCATGTCCCATGTCTGTCCATACTCTTTGGTTAGGCATCTTAGAAGGTTACCTAACACTCTATTAATCACCTCAGTTTTCCCATCGGTCTGAGGATGGTAGGCTTACCCAAAAATCAAATTAGTACCCAATCTACTCCATAATGTCTTCCAAAAATGACTCATGAACTTCACATCCCTATCTGAGACAATTCTCAATGGAAATCCATGGATCCTCACAATCTCTTTGAAGAAAAGATGAGCAATATAGCTAGCATCATGGGTGGTCTTGCAAGGAACAAAGTGACTCATCTTACTGAACCTATCTACCACCACATAGACACTATAAAACACTGTCTTAGTCTTAGGGATCCGTACCACAAAGTCCATGCTAATGCATTCCCATGGTCGGTTAGGAATGGGTAGGGGTTGATACAAACCTGCATTGCTAGCTCCCCCTTTGGCTTTCATACACACTACACACTGCTCCACATATCTTCTGACATCCCTTGGCAACTTGGGCCAATAATAGAACCTCTGCACTAGTTTCATTGTCTTGTTGATACCAAAATGACCACTAAGACTACCATTGTGCTTCTCTTGGATGAGATTCTATCTCATTGAACCTCTTGGAACACATAACTGATTCCCCTTGAACAAAAGTCCACTCTGCAATGTATATTATGAGAATTGACTATGAAAGTGATTCTCAAAATTAGAACATACCTTGTATGCCTCTGAGAAGTCTTCATCTTCCCCATAGAGATCCTTGAAACTCTCTATCCTAATGCTCTTTATTTGTATTTCTTGCACTGTCAGCAATCTCCTACTTGTGCATCTGCCACCTTGTTCAACTGTCCCTTCTTGTGCTTGATGGTAAAAGTGAAGGCTTGGATGTATTCCATCCATTTCAAATGTCTATTGCTCAACTTCTCCTATGTATTGATGTAGCTAAGTGCCTGGTTATCAGTAAACACAACAAAATCTTTAGGTAGGAGATAATGCCTCCACTTCCTAAGTGACTATACTAGAGCATATATTTATAGGTCATAGGTAGAATACTTTTTCTTAGCTTCATTGAGCTTTTCACTAAAGAAAGCTATAGGCCTGCCTTCTTGGCTTAGTACTCCTCCTACTGCAATTCCATTGGCATCACATTCCACAGTAAATAACTTATCAAAACTAGGTAACAAAAGGATGGGTTGAGTTGCCACTTCTTGTTTTAGTTTCTCAAAACCCTTCTCAGCTTCTAGAGTCCACTTGAACTTAGTCTTTAGGCCACCTTTGATTGAATTAAGGACTGATGCACATATGCCACTAAATTTCCTTATAAACTTCCTATAAAACTGAGCTAATCCATGAAAAAATCTTACCTCTATCCCTGTGGTTGGTGTAGGCCAATTTAGGATAGCTTCTGCCTTGCTTGGGTCCATCTTCAGTGATCCTTGGGATACTACAAACCCCAAATACACAAGCTCTTGTTTGAAGAAATCACACTTCTCTAGGTTGATGGCTAACCTCTCTTCCTACAATCTTTTAAGAACCAACTCCACATGCCTTAAATGTTCTTCTGCTATCTTGCTAAAGATGAGTATATCATCTAGATATACCACCACAAATATCCCTGTGAAGTCCTTGAGCACTTCATTCATGAGCCTCATGAATTTGCTAAGGGAATTTGAGAGGCCAAATGGCATAACTCTCCACTCATACAACCCATCAATTGTCTGAAAGGTTGTCTTCCACTCATCCCCATCTTTAATCCTGATCTGATGGTATCCACTTTTGAGATCCAACTTGGTGATGTACTGAGCTCCTCCAAGACAGTCCATCAAATCCTCAATCCTAGGAATAGGGAACCTATATCTGATTGTGATTCTATTTATAGCTCTAGAATCGGTGCATAGTCTCCACTTACCACCTTTCTTGGTTGCTAAGACCACTGGTACTGCACACAGACTGATGCTCTTCCTAATTAGTCCTTGATCTAACAACTCCTGCACTTGCCTAGATACTTCGAGGTTATGATTTGAAGTGAGCTTGTAAGCTGCTTTGTTTGGCAATGAAGCCCCTGGTATGAAGTCGATCTGATGACTGATGGCTCTCTTTAGAGGTAAGGTTGCTGGTGTCCCATCACTAACTATATCCTTGAATTATTCAAGCAACTTCTGGACTGCTCCTGGTATGACTGTTTTCTTGGCCTTGTCTTCTTCCTTGGGTTGCACCATAACCACATATCCTTCACCTCCTTGGTGTAGAGTGTTGAGAAACTCCTTACCACTGCTTAACAAGACACTAGGGATCTTTGACTGTCCTTCTTCCTCATCTGACAGTGACTGCAGTTTGAATGTCTTTCCATCCTTCTTGAATGAGATAGTGTTCTCCTTTCCATCATAGATGGCTTCTCTATCATACTGGCATGGCCTGGCTAGTAGAAGATGGCATGCATCCATGGGCAACACATCACAAATCAACTTGTCTTTGTACCCTCCAATGGAGAACTCCACCGTTGTCTGCTCATTCACAAGAACACTCCGCCCTTTATTCAACCATGTCACCTTGTAAGGGTTAGTGTGGGGTACTTTCTCCAACTTCAACTTCCTCATTGCCTCCTCTGAGATGATGTTATCAGTTGACCCTGAATCCACTATAACCTTGCACACCTTTCCAAGTACTTTGCATCTTACCCTGAATAAGGCTCTCCATTGCTTTGGCTCCTCTTTGACTAGTTGTCTGATTAGAACTCTTCTAAACATCAGGTTCTCCCCCATTTCTGATTCAATGTGACTAACCTCTAGTGACTTGATACTCATGGTGTCCTCTTGAGCATATGCTACTCTCTTTTCTATATTTGATGAAGATGCTTTCTCCGGGCACCTATAAGTTGGATGTCCTACTTGACCACAATTATAACACTTCATACTAGCAAAGTATGAGTTACTTCTGCCTGCTCCTCTTCCTCTATTTGATCCTCCTTGAGGTCCTCTACTTCTCCCATAGCCTCCTCTAGAAGTTGTTTCACTTCCATGCTTTGTGAGCTTAGACTCTCCCTGATTTCTTTGTTCAGTCTCTCTACCTTGGTATCCACCTCTATGTCCTCTTTGATCTCTGCCTTTGCCTCTACTCTTAGAAGCCTGGTCTTGTTTCCTCTTGCTTCTTTCTTCAATCTTTATAGCCAATTGGTAACATTGGTGCACTGGCTTGGGACTTAGAAGAGTCATTTCCTCTTGAATGTTCCACTTCAAGCCGTTAAGATACCTAGCCACCTTAAGACTTTCATCATCTGAAACATTAGACCTCATACAAAGTTTTTGAAACTCCTCAGTATAAGCATTCACATCTTGGTCTCTTTGTCTCAAGCTCTATCTCTTTTTATGTAACTGAATCTCACAATCATCTGGCATGTATGCTTCTCTCACTTTGGCAACCATTCCCTTCCAAGTAGAAATAGGCTTCTTGCCTTCCTTTTCCCTTTCTTCCTGAATGAATTTCCACCATGTCAAGGCAAAACCTCTTAATCTTGAATTTTCCACCTTCACCTTCTGTGCTTCAGTGACTCCATCACACTCAAAATGGTTTTCCATCCCCTCTATCCAATCCATGACTAGATCAACTTCCAATTTTCCACTAAACAATGGTATGCCTTCAAGTGTTTTTCCACTCATGGCTTTCAATGCCTTCAAGAAAGGCTCCTCTTGCAGAATAGGGTCAGGTTCAGGGATCTTGTCTTCCTCTACAACCTCTTCACTCTTAGGTACCCTTCCTTCCAACTTATCACTGACTTCATCAGCCTTGGTCTACACATCATTCATTGCTTGCTCAAGTTGAGCTATTCTTTCCCTCAATCTTCTATTGTCCTCCTCTTGATCTTCAACCTTCTTGGCCAACTCTACATTTGTCACCATGGTTGTAGAACCACTAGACTCAAACTTATACATACAACAATCAATCCCAAATCTTTTGCTGCTCTGATACCAATTTGATAGGGAGGTTGGAGGAATCAATCATTGATTCCTGCTCTAGGTCTTGCCTAGAAGACCTCTATGGTGTCTCACCTCACCACTTCAACCTATAGGACCTTTTTCTTGTTTAGGATCCCCTGGTTCTCCTTGCCAACCCAACTACCATTATAGCTCTACCTACCAAGTCAACCTTGGTGCAATTTTGCAAATCTCCATTTAGCCCTTAATCCACCCTAAAGGCTAACATTCTCCAAAATCTAGAACTTAGCTTTGCAAGGGTGTGGAGGTGTTTCCAAGGACTCCAATCCATCCTACTATGGTTCTTTAGGGTCCACCTAACTCCATTTGCTAGTCGCTTCCACCAAACCCTCATTTAGGTCTAAAAGGCTACTAGCCCTATGAGCCTCATTTAGGTCTCCTTCTCTGAGGAATCAGGGTTTTTCCCAAGGTTCTCCAAGTAACCCCCAAAATTTTCTTGGGGTTCCTGGTTCTTATGTCCACCACTCAGAGATTTTAGGGGTCTTAACCCTTAACTGTCCATACAAAGGCTTAACCCTCAATTTGGCAAAATTAGGCCTTTTTAAGCCCTTTTCCTGACCTCCCTGCAACTGTTAGAGGTTCCTTTCACCAGATGGATTGACGAAGCTTCCTTCTCCATTCTATGCCTTGGCAAGGCTCATACCTACCCTCTCCACACCATGATTTGTCAAGAAATGGACACCCCTACAAATCAAGTGCTCTGCACTTCTTGTCTTCCCTAGCCGAACACTTCCTAGCTCGCCTAGAAGAAGACTTCTACAATGACTCCGGTGCTATCAAAGACTCCTAACCCTACTGTATGTACAAACATGGACTCTAGTCACAATTCCCAAAGGGTCGTACAATGTGTACGGTGGGAATGTGAACTAACACTCCATTCTACTCAAACTATCTGGTTTAGACCAGCAACTGTGTTGGAAACCAAATCAACTGCAAACAATGCTTGAAACTGAACTAAGAAGCTAATTACTACCACACAATGCTTGAATAACACTTACACTACATCCTACACAAACTACAGTGTCACATTTAATCCATTAAAGCACTACTTCAAGGTAAAAACTAGAAATTCACACAAAAACACAACTGTTCTCTCTTGAATTCCAAAATTTCAAATAATTCAAATGCTTCCCACCTTGCTCCCATGTCGAGAGCACCCTTAAATAGGGTCTCCAAATCAGTTAAGCTTTGTCTTAACCTCTCCTTTGCTGCTTGTAGCTTCCATTGAGCTTTATTTTCAAAAACTTAGAAAAGAAACTCCCAAAAAGGGTCTAAAAGGTCATAAACGTTACTTGAGCAAAACCCTTAAGCCTAAGCAATGGTCAATATGACCTTCATCAAATCAACACCTAACGAAAAATGCCACTAAGGCACAAACATGAATGAACATGAATAGATAGATAAGTTGGCCTAAACAAATTGCCCAAATATGACCTTCTAGACAACCTAAGGTAACCTATGGGTGCTCCTGCACCAGTCTTCATAATAACCAAGTTTAAATAACCTAAGGAAGCTTAATAATGTGTAGGAAAAAGAGAAATATCCCCTAATGTAAGGAAAGTAGAAAACTTACACTAACAAAGGAAGTCTTAAATGAATACATTGAATGAATTGATATACAAGGATATAACAATAAATTGTACAAATTTAGTTGGCTCTTGACAAGAAATGAAAGAAATGAATAAATTAAAGACGATAAAAAAATTAATTCAAAATTTAAATAAAAAACAATCAAAGTCTAAAACCTCTAAAATAACTCAATACATAAAAAACCAAATCATAATAAATAACACACATATGAAAATATATTCTATATATGAATATAATTTATATGTATATAAATAAAAAATGATTAAGATAAATATATTAAAGTACAAAATTAGGCTATATGGATAAGATACCTACTATTAAAACACATGTCTATATGGATAAGATGAAGATAGGGACATAGGAAAATGGAACCAACTTAATACAAAATTAGGTCATTTATCCCTATCTACAAAATTTGTACTCTTTGACTTGTTACGGAAAGCACATTTTTCCAAATCGGAAATTTTACCATTACAAAAAGAATGTTACAGTTATTTATACCGCTTTCCTCATTCGTCGCCGACAAACAGCCAATCGCAACACCGCGGTTTGAGAAAACCGGGAAAGCTCAAGATTCCGCTGAAAAGTTCGTCACTTCAGAAGCTTTCCACCCATGGCGAGATATTTGGCAGGCCACAGCCTTAGCACCGAATAAAGCAACACGTCTAAGGTTCGAATCGCAAAAGAGGACCACGCGGCGGAAGGCCTTTAAAGCACCAAAGAATATTTCTTCAGTGAAAGTTCCAGGTACAAGCTTACAAGAAAATGAAATAAATAATAAGGTTTATGCTTAGAGAAAAAGGCATAAGAAAAATAATGTAATGCTTTTTGTTTATTTATAAGGGTGCAGCTGTAGCTTACATGTGAAGCTAGATCCTGTGAGGAGAAATTAATCTGTAGCCTTCTTTATCTGTAAAGTTGAAAGAACAATAAACGAAAGCGAATCTGTGCTTTTAGGATCTTTTATTTTGCTTTTGTAGCCGCCGGAGTTATAGGCGTACAGATCGAAGCTAGGGTTTCTTCTTTTGTTTTGTTTTCTTTTTATCTGTATTTGTTATTGTGCGGCGAAATGCGTTTGGAATTTTGTTCGAAGAAAAGTAGTAATAATCATCATCAGGGTAGGGTTTTGGTGCACCAGAGGACGGGGGTTCAAATGCCGGATCACTTCGATCGCCTGCCTAATTCCTTGGTATTGCTGATATTTAACAAGTTGGGGGACATAAAGGCGCTCGGCCGCTG
Source organism: Sequoiadendron giganteum (assembly GCA_007115665.2). Lineage (NCBI taxonomy): Eukaryota > Viridiplantae > Streptophyta > Pinopsida > Cupressales > Cupressaceae > Sequoiadendron > Sequoiadendron giganteum. Next base: position 27,760,802 of record CM021103.1, on the reverse strand, counting down.
CGCTGCCGTTTCGAAGAGATTCAACGGGTTGGTGCCTCAGGTGGAAGAGGTGGTGGTGAAGGTGGATTGTGTGATTTCGGGCGAGGATAGCACCGGAGGTTTGGGCGGCAGGAGCAGGAGTATTTTCGGCCATCTCTTTCGGTTTGTGGTGGGGAGTATAGTGAAACCCCTGCAGGCCCTGCAGCAGATCTTAGGGCCGAAAAGAGTCGTGATTGCGGAGGTCTCGCATCATTCCCCCGGAGAGGTGCTGAAGAATTTCAAGGAGATCCAAAGCCTCAGAATTGAGCTCCCTGGCGGGGAGCTTGGGATCGAGAATGGAGTGCTCCTGCGGTGGAAGGCGGAATTTGGCAGCACGCTTGAGAGCTGTGTGATTTTAGGTGCTACATCTTATTTTCGAGGGAGTGGAGATAAGATTACAGGGAAAGAGGAGGATGCATTTTGTCAGGATAATCATAATCATAATAGGGAGCTGAGTAATTCTCAGGATGACAGTGGGAGCATTCCAGAATCGTTCTATACAAACGGCGGATTGAAATTGAGAGTGGTTTGGACAATAAGCTCGTTGATCGCGGCGTCGGCCAGGCACTATCTGTTGCAACAGATCATTTCGGATCATCCTACGCTTCAGAGTCTGGTGCTTACTGATGCGGATGGGCAGGGAATGTTGTGCATGGGGAAAGAGCAGCTCAAGGAGTTTAGGGATAAGCCTCTGGCAGCTTCGGCTACAGCTAACCGGACGCAGGTCCCTGCCCTGAACATGAAGCTCTGGTATGCTCCATATCTGGATCTTCCGGCCGGTGGTGGGATGGAGGGAGCAACACTTGTTGCTATTAGACCTAGTGATCGGCCGATTAGGAAAGAGACCGAAGCTTTTGTAGCAGCGGCATTTGATGAACCATTCGGAGAGGCTGCAAAGGCCATGGTGAAGAGGAGGACTTATCTGTTAGAAATGAATTCATTCTAGTTAACAAGGGGTGAGTATCTTACCTGCACGTTGGCTTTTCATTAGGACTTAGATACAGTGGTGGATTTGATTTCCTTCTTATGTATGTGTATTGCAATCTTTGACAGTTAGGCTCTTGCAGCTTCTTGCATACCGAGAATGAGCATGCTAAGAGAAAATTTGAGTTGTATTATGTAATGAATATATGACATGAAAAAGTGGAGCCCTAACTTTTTTTATCCTTTTTCTTTTTCGTTCTTTTGAATAATGTATTGTGACTGCTTTATTTTCTGAGGCAAAATTTGCTCTTGTACTTTGCTTTTGTAATTTACAGCGTCGTTTGGTGGTGATCCTTTGAAGACTCTTTAAAACTTTGCCTACATTGGCATACTATGACAGATTCATGATTACGGTGATGGTGGTGGGCCTGCAGATTCACGATTATAGTGATGGCAGTGAATCACAAATCTTGGGATCTGGTTAATGTATATTGTTTCCTTGGAAACCTTGTAATATTATTGTTCACAATGTTTTTGATCTGATTATTTGCTTTCATATATAGTTTGAACTCTTTTCGAATTATTAATCCTAATGCCTTAAGAATTTTTTTGCCTCAACTAACTCCTTCGGTTTTGATAGTATTTGAAAATTAAAACAGTCGAATGTCCGATTCTTTTTGACATTTTTTCATGGCTTATTAATCATCCTTCAGGTATTGTTGCCTTAAATAAATCTTTCAGGTTTGACAGTATAGTCGATTGCCCTTGTCATTGTTAGTTGTTCATGGCTTATTATAAATGCTTCTTTCCAAAGTACTTGTAACATGCGTTTCATAGGTGTGATGTGAACCTTGCATCTTACAGAAGCATTTTCATTCTCACACATGACGTAATACATAGATGTAATTTACGGTTCCAATCTGGGATGGATTTTTAGTTAGATGACGTAAAATTCACTTAGATATCCAGTATTCTATGCATGCTTGATGGTTTATGTAATTTATTTAATTGGAACTTGCCCTCAAAGTTGCTATTATCTATACATAAAACATTTGTCTGATACCATTCCCCCCCTTCAATGCTATATATCAGAAGTCAGAACTGCTTTGTCATGATTTGGACAAAAAAGTTTGTTCTATACCATTCCTCCCTTAAATGCCATCTATCAGAATTGCTTTGTAATGCTTTATGGAGTTCCTTAATTCTTCTGTATGCACAATTTTACATCGTTTTGGAGTGTATTTTTGAATGTATATACAAGGATTATCGTACATTTGAGAAAACATATTAGTTCAATTGAAGATTATCAGAGTCCTGCAATGCAAATTTATTAATAATCTTGGAAAACAAGCTCTTCCCAAATCTGCAGTCTGATTCTTGCACTTGTGCTGAAGTATGTTTGTAAACATTGACCTATAGACCACAGGATGTAATGGAGCTGCTTGTTCATCTTTTAGGTATATTATGATTCTAGCTCCATGGTGTAAACTCTCATGTTACATTTGAGTTTTTGTCTGTAGAATAAACTCTGAGAATTCTGAAGAGCTCCATCACATATTTTATTTTCTTTTTTCTGTTTTTGTTATGTTATTTTCTCTGTATGGGTTAGCTACGTAGAGCTTTTGTTATGTGACAGGTATAATGTGATTTTTGGCATTTACTGTAGTTTTCTGATATCCAATGATATTTAAGTATTGTATCCTCTTTGGTAGTGGGAAAAAGTTCCTGTGCGGGATTTGGAGTCATGCTTAAAGTAAAACTAGTATGCATTCTCTTTGGTATGCACTCATTCGTCTGAGAATTCCTTAGTCTTCAAACAACGAATCCTGCCGATAGTCCTAATGAAGAAAAACTGAAGTTAGTATGTAGGTAATTTTGACTTTGAACACAACAAACTTTAACATGATTCGTTGGAATATTGAGTAGATGAATCAATTTTCTAATAATATTGTTCGTCAAGTGCACCATAAATGATAGGTCAAGCCATTTTTCTATGTGTACACACTGATGAAATTAGTCTGCCGTTGGTAAAATAAAAAATTATATACAGTAGGCAGAAACTGATGACTTGACAATGCCTTACGCATCAGTAAAATCATCGTTGTTTGTGGCAGCAACTGTATATTCCTTATCCTATAGTATAAAAATGTTTTTGATGTAATATCAAGTTAAGCTTTGCTTGTTAAATCTCCTCTTATCTCAAGATGGGAGGGGCTACCTCGGTTACAACTTATCACAATGCATATATTTCGGGAATTTCGCCACTAGGGAAAACTACAGTGTTTTGATACGTCTCAGTGAAAAAGCTGCATCAAGCCTGAAGGATTATGACTACTCGGGATCATTGAATTTCAATACATCAGAATAAACAATTTTGTACAATTATTTCAAGACTACTGTTATAAAAAAAACATCATCTGACACGAACAAATCAATTTAATAAGATAAAAAGCAGACTGTATGGAACTATTTTCACCTCTGTATATATTGTCAGAAAGGACCGAAAAACGCAATTACACCACAAAGAAGTGTGATTCTCTATTCTGTGGTACATACTTGTTATACACAATACAAAATGATAATCCATTATCGTCAAGCATGTAGAGATATGGTTCATCTTACGCTCAACTCCCCAATTTGCAAATATTCTTGAGCAAAATGTGAATCAGCTAAGCTGATTTATTAATTGAATAGAGGTAAACCTAATGCTCGACTACCCAAATATAGTTTGCAAGTTGGAGAGTTAAGCATAGGGTTCACTTCAATTATGCTAACAAACTACTTCAGCTGAATCACATTTTTATTCCAATAAAAGTTTAATTTCCGTGGTCATCCAGTATGCGCATAAAGCTAGCATCTGCTGTTAACGTGGCTCCCAATAGAGGCATTATCTATGGCAGTGAGAGTCATAAGACCTGAGAAATAAACAAAGCTTGCTAAGTGCCATCATCTTCCCTGGTTTAAGCCCTGTTGAAGCTTTTCTTCAGTTACATTAATTGTATCATAGATACTGCGATAAAAACGATGATGACAAAAATCATTTTCGAGCATGAAAAAAATTAAAAGATGACTTTCACGCAAACAAGACAAGTACCATTATACTTATTGCCAACAGCTCAGACATCATAGAACGAGGAACGAGTTCTACAATTTCACAGGACAAGTACCATTATACTCATTGCCAACAGCTCAGACATCATAGAACGAGGAACGAGTTCTACAATTTCACAAAGGTTGTGATTAAACCAGCTAAGCAAATTCGACTTGGTTATGTTAGTTGACCTTGCACGGTGAACGGATGCAGTCAACTCTATGTTAATGAATAAATAGTTATATAATAACTGGGCTCATTGCCAACAGCTCAGACATCATAGAACGAGGAATGAGTTCTACAATTTCACAAAGGTTGTGATTAAATCAGCTAAGCAAATTTGAATTGGTTATGTTGGGACCTTGCATGGTGACACGGATGTAGTCAACTCTATGTTAATGAATAAATAGTTAAAAAAATAACTGGGCTTCAATTTGCTTGGACAATTGGGTATTGTCTATGCAGGCAACAAATTCTACCATTAACTGATTTGAGTGTATTTATTAATTAATTGAAAATAAAAAGTGAACGCATTTTTTATTTTCAATTAATTAATAAATACACTCAAATCAGAAATCTGTTGTCTGCATAGACATTGCCAGACAATTGTCATGGATAGGAGCTCACCAAAGTTGTTGGCAGGCAGTTCATAAAACATGACCAATTTTTTTTATATTGAACAAAGCAATAAAATTAGCTACGAGACGTAGCTGAGAAACATAGCAACCAGCATAAGGGCAACCAACTCCACCAAAATTCCAGCCATCAAGACAGCAAAATATACAATAATACGAGAGCTGTTATAATATATTATTCAAAATTGAAAAAAAATATTTACTAAATGTTTTCAGCAAACTATGCACTGAAGTGTCTTTGAGTAGTCTCTTTTGAACAAATTTCATTGTTCCATTTAACTTTGTGCATCCTAAGCTTTTAAATAGTATGGGATTTAGATGATTTTTTTTGGGTTTCTTTGTATATGACTTAAGAGCTTATAGCTATTTTTTTGACTTTGGGATAGTTATGACGAATGTGGGAGGATTTATTATGCACACAAAAGTCAAAAAATGGTCGTTTTAAGGTAGGATTCTTTTGATGCATATTCTCTATTGTCTCATTCACCATTTGCTTTGACCATCACAAAATTTGCACAAATTGTTGGCCCCATGGTTGTTGTTGTTGCACCAAAAGAACAACTTGTTAATGCTCAATACAATCGCTAGAGTTAACAGACCCAGGGAAGTGGTTAAGCCAAGTCACAAATCTCAAGGGGAGCATTAACCATCTGCCAACAATCTCCCCCTCGATGTTACTCGAAGGGATTTTAACCAAATTCCTTTGATGCATATTCTTTATTGCCTTGATAATCGTTTGCTTTGATCATCACAAAATTTGCACAAATTGTTAGCCCCATGGTTGTTGTTGCACCAAAAGATCAACTTGTTAATGATCGATACAACTGTCAGAGTTAACGAATCCATGGGAAGCGGTTAAGCCATGTCACAAATTTTGAGAGGAGCATTGACCATCTGCAAACAATCTCCCCTTCAACATTACTCGAGGAGATTTGAACCAGGCATTCGAATCTATGGGAAGTAGTTAAATCATGTCACGAATCTCGAGGGGAGCATTGACCATCTGCCAACACAAATGTCCCTCTAATTGTGAGCTATTGATACCAATAAAGTTGCACAATTCTTCTAATTATTTTTTTTTTAAAAATTATTGAACATAAAAGTAGATAGTTATTGATACAATTGAAATTTTATAATGAGCTTTTAATTAATTTATATCAATAAATGATTATTAGAACATGACAGTAACTAAGACCTTTCCTTTCAAAATGGTTAACAATTTTTTTCAATATCAAATCGTTTCACCTTAAAATGATTTTTAAGGAATCCCTTAAAAATATCCATGGCAATGTATTTTTATATCGAAACTATAATTGTAAAAGCTAGGTAGGGAGTCCAATACACGGATTTGCCACTTAGGCATAAAAGAGAGGCATCCTTCCACTGTCTACCCTATTTTCTTAGGGAATAAGACCTTAAAATCAATTGTTTATCGATATTGTTTTTCTGAAATTAAGTGGGTATTGGATTTGACTAGAATTAACTATATTAATCAACGAATTGATAACAAATTGGAAGAGATTTAAAGTAAATTACGTTATGCTTCAAAATTCTAAAAAGATAACTACTAGACAAAGATGTTGGGCACATAATTTGGTAAGAAAATCATTCTGCATTGACTTGTGAGGCAAACCCAAATGTCGTTTGTATTTGTCGAGTATTGTTATATGACAAGCGGAAATTCGGTTTCTATTGGGAGCTGTGAATTTCTCTTTTTATGACTGCTGCTCGGACATACTATGATTACATGTCTTCGTTGCTGTCAACGGAGAATAAACAATAAATTGAATACTTGTATTTTGAACCTGCTGCACAAACACAAGTACATGCCAAAGCTAAAATTTGAGTACAGAAAACATTAAGAGTACAGAAAACATTAATGTAATCATGGGCGAAAAACCTCCATTATTATTGCAGCATACAATTATATAGCAAAGCTAAAAGCTTCCACGTGATTATATTGTTATTATTAATATTATGGGATATCTTAATAGTATTAGAGTTGAGTGCTCCGATTGACTTTCAGAGCGCCTTTAGCTTTCATAAAAAAGGCACCATAGCAAGTCCCGATTCAAGCCAGGCGGGTGAAAAGAAGTTGCCAAATTACTGCTGAAGATTTATGGAGAAATCCACTCCGTAGAAATTCACTAGTTAGTCCAAACTCTGTATCCGAGATAGATATACCCAAATTTCAATAAGCAAGCATTACATAACAATAGCATGGAAGAAGAATGTTATTAAATACAATCTTCTTTCCCACCAATTTTTTTTAGGAGTAAGATACCTTTCGTGTACCAATTTTTTTTTATAGACTATGGTTGACACATTCCTCATATAGGATATAGGATTTCATTACTTGAAGTGGTCTAAAGTTCTTAGAGGTTTCCATTTTTATCTTATTGAAAAGGTCTTGTCTTATTAAGAGAAGAGTTCGTTCTTAGAGGTTTCCATTTCTATCTTATTGAAAAGGTCTTGTCTTATTAAGAGAAGAGTTCTTATTATTGAGATTGATCTATTGAAAAAGTATTTACCTCTATAAGACCATTATTTATTTCTATAGATAATATTGCTTTTATGTCTAACACTCTAAAAAGTCATTTGTTTATTATAATTTTTTTAGTTTATTAATATTAGAATGATCTCAAAATAGAGTGTCCTACTTTTTTATTTAAGTGGAACAGTAAAATCCTAACTTTAACTAACTTCACTTTATGTCACTTATAATAGGCAACAAGCAAACTGACTAAAATCATTACTTTAACTAAATTCACTTTATGCCACTTATAATAAGCAACAAGCAAATTGACTAAAATCAATACTTTAACCAAATTCATTTTATGCAAGTTGACTAAAATCAAAATTTTAACTAAATTCACTTTTATGTCACTTATAATAAGCAACAAACAAGCTATTAAGAATTTGAAAATGATGAATGAATTTTGAAATTGTGCACATAGATTCTAATTATATATTTTTTAATAACTTAATTTTTATATTTTATAATATTTTGAAAGAAAAATTAAATTCATAATTTCTTAAACATAAATTATTTATAGATATCTAATACATGTATATTTTTTATTATTAATTTAATTTAAATTAATTATAAATTAAAATAGTACTATTCAATAACACACAACGTTTTAAATATATATATGCAAACCTAGACTATAAAAATTAATTTGAATATATACAACTCACAACAAAAAGAAAGAGATTTGAATAAATACAACTCACAACAAAAAGAAAGAGGTATCTTGAAAAGATCAGATTTTTAATTTTTTTAAGTATTCTCAAAGGAAAAGTTCAACAGATTGAACCTGTGCCAGCAACCATTGAAAATAGAGAGATATTTAGAGGTAGCCAAAGAAGATTTTTTCTCAAACTAATATGAATGCTCCCATTTAAGCACCTCATAAGATATGTTCTCAAACTAATTTTGCTTACTTCTATGATGTGCTTAACTTTCTTTAACAGATCGAGGAATCCAACCAATATCGGTTATTGACTGACTGGGTCTCTGTAGTTGGGTATTTTTATAAGTAAAACAAATTGGCTACTTGCAATTAAATAATACGTTAGAATAATTAGAAACATATTTACAGCCTCATCCTATGTACTTATTTTACGCGGCCAAGTTGACTACTAATTAGGTCTCAATAAAATATTTACTTTCACATTTAACGGACGTCAAGATGGCTTCCAATTTACAACACAATTTTCGCTTCCTATAACCATAAACTTCCCTTGCAAATTTGTTTACATTTTATTATTATGAGTCATGGATTGTGAACACCAAACCTTAAGGAGAAATAAGGAAGATTCATGCAAAATAATTCTAATCAAAATTTGATATTATATTTATGCAAAGACAAGCAATACACAATTTTTTTTTTAAAAAGGTAAGCAATACACAAATATTCAAAAAAAAAACCAAAGTATTATATCTTTTTGATTTATGGATGAGTTTTTTTTATGCGAATAAATGGTTGATAGGTGTGGAGTAGGTTGCTCATGGAGAGATTCTTAAATTTTTAGAATGTATTTATGATCGTTGAAGCACTTTTGTATATGATAAGCATCTTTGAAATTAGGGTTTATATAGATTTTTAGTCATGATTGTGAGGAGGGATGATAAGGATGGAGGGTTAGGATTTTCTTAACTTGCATGGAGAGATGAGATGCAAGCATTTGATAGTACAAACTAATATCTATAGACCAAACACGAGTAAATGGAAACAAAAATGTACTCCCAAAAGTTCATACATTGCTCCATTGGTACATAAAAGGATTTGACTAGTGATACCTGCACTTTTATACATAAAATATATTGTAATTAAATGAAGCACAAGTAAATAGAACTAAATATGTTCACATCGAGAGAAACTTTTGGTATGAGGTATAAATCTATCACTCTTTGTTCTTTTTCTTTAGTATTTAAAATTTTAGGATAATAAGTTTGACTTACAAATTATGTAATTTAATTTTGATAAAATATTATAATTTAATATATCGGTAAAAATATTTATTTCTTGTCTTTAGGATTAGGCAATTGTGAAGACATGATAGAATGAATATAAAAAATGGAAAATGCAAAAAATTAGTAGGGAGAGAATTTAATCTAAGCAAAGATCACAAGAATAAAGAACTAAAGTTTACAAGTGACTTGCATATACTTAGGGTGCAACTATAGCAAATTGCACACAAAGAGTTTGTAAACACATAAACTCCTCTCATGGATATAGTGGATAAGTTAACAAGGATCAAGCATGCAAAAATAGTTCTCACTAACCTTCTTTGTTTAGTGCTATATAGAAAAAAAGCGAAAGCAAGCAAACAAACATGATAAGAGAAAAAATATTAAAATATGAGGAATTTGCTAATGAATAAGAAGAAACTAAATGATAAAGTGAGAAGCATAATGGAGGGAATATATGAACTACAAGTTTGTTTAATGTCCTTTTCTATGAAGTTAATTTTCAAGTGGTTGGGTCACTTTGCAACCTCAGATGGGATTTTAGGCTTTCTCATGTTGTCATGCCTTTTTTTCATCACATATGTCCCTAGTGTTCCATTCCTTTTCCTTATGTAGGTTTCTAGAATTTTTCTTACCTTAGTACCCTTTCCCTCTATTCCCTGAACCCTCACTTTACCTTACTAAACAAAATTTTGAACTTTCCAATATGGATGTCCTATTTCCTTCATTTCACTCAAGAGGGCCCAATTTATCCTATTTTGGATCAATAAACTTTCCTCTACTAGCATGCTTTGCATTTTCCCCTTGCAACTCCACTCCCTTCTACCTTGTGGAACTTTTGTAGTTACTTTTCTCCCTTACATTCACCATGAATGAAGTGGTTGCCTCAATTCCGATTGTATCAAGTATCCCTAAGTCCCAACTTCTAATATATTGTAGGCTCCCAAAATTTTCCCTATCAACATACCTAAAGGGTGTCCAATATACTAGAGCCCTGAACCTCACCACTTCAAAGGAATATGAAGTGTTTCCTTCTTTCATCACTCTAGTATCAAGTATGTTGTGTCCTCGATCCCCACTGACATTAGATACGTTGAAACTCTGATTGTTGACCTCTTGCTCCCTTGTCATTTGTGGACCCTCAAACCTTTATATTTCCCACTCCTAGATGGAACTTAGTATCCCAATTTCCCAAACTTTGATCTCCCCTCCCTTTTGTATCAAGTATCATCAAATTTTGACTTTTACTCCTTATATCGATATTGTCAAGTCTCGATCCCTTCTTTTACCTACATTGGGTATCGTCAAATCTCAATCCCCAATCCTTCCTACATTGCATATTGTTAGATCCTAATCCCCACTTCTTCTTGCATTGGGTGTCTTTGAATCCCAATGTCCACTTCTTCTTGCATTAGGTGTCTTTGAATCCCAATCCCCACTTCTTCCTACATTGGGTATATTTGAATCATGATCACCTCTCATTCCTACATTGGACAAGATTTTGAATCCCAATCCCTGCTATCCCATCATTCTTCCTTCCCAAGCTCACAGGTCTTTGCTTCCCCTTGCATCTTGGTATTATTACATAACATTCTCTAAACCCTCAACTTTCGACCTTCAAAACATTTAATGCCAACATGTCAAGTATAAATCATTTGAACGACATCTCAACTTCCAATTCTCCAATACCTCTTGCATATGTACCCTTCAACATGCAAATCATCAATCCCTCATCATTTAAACTAAAAACCTCGCTCACCACTTTGCACAACCTAGGATGCCATTAATAGACTCAAATGAATGCAACAAGATGGCAGGAAATTTTCAAATTCCTTAGGATGTGTGGACCACAACTAGGTCTTCAATCTTTATTTAAACTGAGCAATTTCATCAATTTACATCATTTGTCAATCTATCAACAAACCCTAGGACCTCATCATTTGAACTAAAAACCTCACCTACCACCTTGCACAACCTATATGTCATTAATGGCCTTAAATGAATGTGATGAGATGCAAGGAAAATTTTAAATGCATTAGCACATGTGAGCCCCAATTAGGTCTTCAATCTCTACTTAATTTAAAACACTTTATTAGTTCATATCTATTGTCAATCTATCAACAAACTCTAACCCTAGTTTGAGCACACATGTTCATCTATTGGATTTGAGAATGGAAACCCTTGGTTTATGGAGATCAATGGATGAAACTCCAATGGTTTCTTGGAGTTTGGAGGAAGAAATCCTTTGAATTCCTAAGGGCAACTCCATATGGAGGTTGTGTTTTCACTTCATGTTGGAGGTTTTGAATATTCCAAGTATGTCAACATTTTGGACTTTTTTTAAATATATTTGTAACTTGAGAATACTTCAACATACTAGGAAGAATATATTGTAATCATTTGACATATAAATGTATTTTAAATATTTAGTTCCAAACTATGTGTGAGTGCTTTTTTTCCTATTTATGCAATCTATTGCCAAAATATTTAGTTAAGGGACATCAATATGGTGTTAGATCATTAATCTTGCAAACCTATATGGTACATCAAATTTTATTGATGTGAATCATGGGAGCATTTTTTTATATCTCTAATAAAAGAAAATAATGCATATCACTTTTTAGATACAATGCTACAAATGCATAAGAGCCAAGATAAAATGATCAAGCTATTGGAACAAGAGTCATAGACACAAAGTGGTAAGAAAAACCTAGTTCTATCTAAAACATCATAGAAAGAGGAGATTGATAAAATCTTTAAGGAGTATCAAAGGAGAATTGATGTAATTTTTTATACTTCCTTGGAGATACTTAAAAATTAGATTTCAAAATTTTAAAAAAAGAATAAAAATAGAAGAGAGTTAAATTAAATAGAAGAAAGATCAAAACCAAAGCCACAACAAGCCATGAAAGAGAAGATCATTAAACACAAGTAAGAGAAAATTTTCATTCAATAGAAGAAAATAGAATAAGAGGTTCAACAAGCTCCAAAAGAGAAAAATAAATTCAAATTATATCTTGAAGGTACATATTCCATAATTGAAAGAGGTGTTCCAATAATTTCTAATGATTTCACACACTTGGAAAGTATTTGACTTGATGATGTTAATGCAAAATCATCATTGTATGTTGAATGTAAAAATTCCTTTATTGAAAAATATATTCTAGTGGGTTCTAATGGCTATGAACCTATCGTAGTACATGAAAATTTTGAATCATTGCTAATGAAACTAATGTACAAAGTAGCCATGTTGAGGAGCACACATTTGTAAAAGGTGATGATTTTTGATCCATTAATCTTCATTCCAAAAACATGAGTCATAAGAATGACAATATTGCTTCAAATATTTGAGAAATTTATAAATGAACAATATAAGACAAACACATTGATATTTTTTATAGGGATGGTAGTAGTAGTAAAGATTTATTGCACTAGTTTCATCCCATATCAATACAAAACTCTTTGTCATCATGAGAAGCATCTAATAGTGATGAAAATATGAGGGGCACAACTTATAGAAAATGACATGAAGATACTTTTTTAAGTCTAAAATTGCTCATGCATGATGGTGTGAGGTCTTGGAAGTGTAGTGATATTTGTAATATAACCACAATAATCAAAATATAAAATATTATGAAGTGTACAGAGGCTAAAATTTTTGATGTGTTCAATATCATTATTGTTGATAGATTCATTATCATGCACTAGGATAAACATACAACTCAATTTAACAATGGGGGAACATGAGGTATGCAATGAATTCTATGCTGGAAAATGAACATGTTTATGGTTGTATAAGGGCTACATCCTCTTGGTAAGTTTTCACAAAATCGTAAGTCCATGGAGCTAAAGTTTAAATCTCAAGAAAAATATGTGGTGATTAGAATTATCTCTAATGGATCATGAAGGGTAATCATACTTATAATGATTTCTACAAAGGACAAGTTGCTTGGGAAAAAAGTGACTTGGTGATAGAGAGCATCCTAGAATTATCTAGTTTGTGGTAGTTGTATTGTTGAGGCAAAATGTAATATCTTGAATTTCTTCTTGAGTTAACATGACTTGAATGATCAACAACAAAAATGGGTGAGTAATCTCTATGTCTATGATTTTGAAGTGGTTGATGCTATTTATAAGGTGCTTACTATTGGAACAAATTTTTTCGTCACGCCAAAAGATCAACTTATTAACGCCCGATACAAATGCCAAAGATAAGCGGATCCATAGGAGGCAGTTATTCCATGTCCTGAATTTGAAGGGAGATGCAAGCGATTATTCCAACAATCCCCCTGTCAACGTCACCTGAGGGGATTCAAACCCGCGACCTAGAACTGATACCATTTGTTGGAACACATTTGTCATTGCGCCAAAAGATCGACCTATTAACACCCAATACAAATTCTAGAGATAAGCGGATCCACGGGAGGCGGTTAGTCCATGTCTCGAATCTGAAGGGAGATGTCGGCGATTAGTCCAACACCTACTCCCTATTCCATGTATGTCATTTTTTTCTATTAGGAGGTTCCTATTATTGCACAATATGATAAGAATACATGTGCTACTAACATCCTAGATAAGAGTATGGAAGGTGGTATATTTTTAGTGTCACATGGCCTGACTCTATATAAAAGTATAATCTATATAGCCCTATATTTGAAATGGAGGAGAAGACCTTGAGATATTTACACAATGCATCACTAGTAGGGTACCTAGGGTCCTACAAGATTTTTATGAAAATAGGAGAAATATTCTCATGGAATTTTTTAGAGAAAGATGTTGTCAAGCACATTAGGGAGCGCACCACCTATCATTAGATTAAAAAACATGTCTTTCCTACAAGTTCACTTTAGCCATTTCCTATTCCTAGTAAAGGATGGGAAAATGTGTTCATGGATCTCATTACAATTTTTCTTGAGGAAAATAATAAGTATGCACCCTTTTTTCTATTTATTTAGAATTCAAAGTACACCAAGTGGTAGAATTATTTTTCAAGGAATTGGTTAGGCTACACAGGCTACATTCAAATTTTTATTGCTTGAGGGCAAGAAGTTTTTGGAAGACGAACTTGTAATGTCCTTTTTTTATCAAGTTAATTTTAAGGGTGTTTGGTTCACTTTCTAGCCTTGGGTGCCCCTAGGATATAAATTTCTTTCTTGTGGTGAAATGCCTTTCCTTCATAACTTGTGCCTTCAATTTCTTGATTCTTTTCCTTCTATAGGTTTCTAATATTTTTCTTACTTTAGTACCCTTTCCTGTAGTTCCCAATTCCTTGAACTCTCAATTTTATTACTCATCATAATTTCAAACTTTCTCATGTTAGCTTCCCATTTTCTCCATTTCCCTCAATTCCCAAATCCCCTAGTGCTCTATGTTTTGGACCTTTAGATTTTTCTATGTTGGAAATCCTTTCCTTTTTCCCCCATGCAACCCAACTCCCTTCTATCCCATGGTATTTTGGAGTTTCATTTCCCTCCTTGCACTCCTTTTGAATGAGATGGTCACTCCAATCATCATTCTATTAGGTATCCTCGAGCCCCAACTTCTAATATATTTCATAATTTTAAACTTTCCATACCAACATACCTAAATGGTATGTGGCATCTTGGAACATAAAACTCCACCACCCTATTGAACTATCAAGTTTTCCCTTCATCACTCTAGTATTGGGTATGTCGTGTCCTTGATCCCCAATCCCTACCAAACTCAAATTTACAATTTTTTTTGATCAATGAACTCTTGTTCCCTTATTATTTATGACCCTAGACCTTTCTATTTCATGCTCCCATATGGTGCTTTGTATCTCATTCTCTCATATTTTGATCCATACTCCCTCCTACATAAAGCATCATTGAATTTCCATTCCTAATCCTTCCTATATCGAGTATTGCCAAATCTCAACCCTCACTTCTTCTTCCAATCCTCACTTCTTGCATTGGGTATTGTGAGTTCCCACACCCATTCCTTGTATTGGGTTCCTTTAAAGCTGTTAGAATATTATATTCTTTTTATTAATGGTCAATATCAATGTATTTATTTAGTTTAGGTTTCTATACTGTTTCTACAGTATTCGTTAGGTTGAGTTGGTCATTTCATTAAATGACTACAGTCTTCTGTATTTTTCTTTATATTGTAATATTTTTCATGTTAATATCAATGAATGTTTTTTTACCATTCACATGGTATCAGAGTAGACTAGGGTTTCTAGGCGTTTCTTTCATGTAATTTATGGTTAAAAAATACGTGGGGAATTCGTCTTGTGCTAGTCACATTTTTTTCATGGTTTGTTTGAAACCCGACCTCCTCCTCTAGCCCACATGACATCTGCTAGGTGCATCTCTTTTGTAACACGCGTTCCTAAAACTCGCGTTTTTGTCTCTTCTCCTCTGGCTGCGATTTTTCTGAGTTAAGGTTGGGTTTTTTGTTTCTGTGAAAAAATGTGTGTTTTTCTAGTTCTGGAATGTCTTTCTTGTGTTGTAAGAACACATTTCAGGCCCTTCTGAGCTCAGTTAACCTCCTGGAGGTCACATTTTTTGGCTCACATTTCTGAAGGCTTTGGTCGACGTGATTTTCACATTTTTTTAACGCATTTTTGACACGCATTTTTCCGTTTTCCTACCTTCATTAAGGTCGCCTTGTCTACCCTAGCTTAGCCATAGACCTTCTCTTTGCTGGACGTGATTTCGGTGTCTTTTGTGCCTTCGTTTTTTAGATTTTATTCAAAAATCATGGCCATTTTCTGCATTCTCTCAAAATCGACTAGGGTTTTGTGGTTATCTCCTTCATCTGAGGTCAAAAAAATTTTCAATTTCAGATTCCTTGTGGGTTTTTTGAGATCTCAACTAGGTTGTCTTCCATTTTTTCTAGGTGTCTCGAAGTTCGTGCCTAAAATTTGTGCACGTGGGTGTTACTGAAATTTTCTGGGTATTCAATTTCTTTTTTGGTTTTCAGCTACATTTTTTGGGTATTCTTCAAATCTTCTGGGTTTTGTCATCAAAGTGCCTCAAAATCTATGCTAGGGTTTCTGCTTTGAATTTGTGTTGTCTCTGTTTTTCATTTTTTGCTTTCACCAGTTTGAACTCAGTGTACGTGATGGTATCTCTGACAAATATAATGCTCGAAAGCAGCCAAAAGTTCAACGAAGCAGCGCATGCTTACGATCTTTGAATATCGGTGCCTCGATCAGGTCATTTTGGGGAACTCGCCTCGTCCCACTGTAGTCGAAAAGGACCAAGATAAATGGGATGAACACAACCGAGAAACTATCATGCTCATCAAGCTTTCAATAATTGACGACCAGCTGCCACAAGTGCCATCAGGAAAAACAACTGCTGAGGTCTGGACGCACCTAAAGGATCTCCATGAAACGTTAGATAAGAGTCATGTGTTCTTTCTTAAGAACATGCTCTTTTCGATAATGATGGACGAGAAGACCTCTCTCCACGAGCATTTGACAAAGATAAAGGAGATTCGCGACCAGTTGGAAGCTATTGGTCGAACAATGGAGGAAGAAGATATGGTGCTCATTACTCTGAAGAGTCTCCTACGTTCATATGAGCATTTCATCAAGACGTTGAATATCACCTCTACAAATGTTGATCTCAAATTTGAAGATCTTTGCAACAAGCTCTTGCAACAGGATCGATGGCGACAATAGTTTGGAAGCAATACCAGTTCCACCTCCACAGAGCAAGCGTTCTCTGCCAAATCTTCTGCTAAGACCAAAGGGAAGGCTCAATATTCTCAGCCGAAAGGCTCTGGTTCTTCTTAGGACAAGAAGAAGAAGAAGAATGTTCAGTGCAATTATTGCCATAAATATGGTCACATGAAGTTTGATTGTTGAATTTAGTTGGCTTCTGAACAAAAGAAGCAGGGAGGGTCTCAACAAAAGGCAAATGTCGTAGACCACTTTGAGCAAAAAGAATCTGCATTCTATGCTTTTATGGCCAAGAGAACAATAGATCCCGTATAATCTTTTTCCTGGTATATTGATTCTGGGGCATCGCGACATTTTACTCATCGTCGGGATTGGTTCACCAAATTTGAACCATTCCCTGATTCAGTAATCTTTGGAGGAGGTGAAGAGTACATAGTTTACTTTGGAGGGAGAAATTTACTATTTCTTAATGTCTACTATGTTCTAGGCATGGAACATAATCTTCTCTCCATCATCCAGATCATGAGGCATTCTCCCCATTTGGATGTTATATTCAGTTCGTCCACCTGCAACACTGTTGATAAGGAGACACATACTATGATTGTTATGGGACTTGAGGATCATGGTCTATATAGACTTGTTAATTCTGGTGATTCTCAGGAACACGCTCTGGCAGCCAAAATTACTTCCATTAACAAACTTTGGCATCAACATTATGGGCACTTGAATGTGCACTATCTCTCTCAACTGTCTCAGGAGGGTTTAGTTGCTGGTCTACCTAAGATCCAAACTCAAAATCATGGAGTTTATGGAGCCTATCAAGCTGGAAAGCAGCATTGGACACCGTTCTCAGATGGTGATTCTTGATGTGCCTCTAAGGTACTTCAATTGGTTCACGTTGATGTATGTGGACCAATGAACACTCCATCTATTACTGGGTCTAGGTACTTTTTATTATTCGTTGATGATTTTAGTCAAAAAATGTGGGTGTATATTTTGAAACATAAATCAAATGTGTTTAGTACATTTTAGCAGTATAAGGCCTTGGTTGAGAAAGAATTAGGTTCTCAGATTGTCACTCTAAGGTCAGATAATGGGGGGAGTTTTGTTCAAGTGACTTCTCTTCATTTTGTGCTACACACGACATTAAACGCCAACTCACTACACCATACACCCCTCAGCAGAATGGTGTCGTTGAATGTAGGAATCACACCATTACTAAAATGGCTCGTTCTATGATGGAATACAAAAATGTCCCCAAGAAATACTGGGTTGAAGCAGTTTATATTGCAGTCTACCTCCTGAATCGGTCCCCTACACAGGGCATTAAGATGATGAATCCAAAAGAAGCTTGGTCAGGACGTAAGCCTAAGGTGGGCCATCTGAAATTCTTTGGTTCTACAACTCATGTATGGATTCTGAAAGACAAACGTGTGAAGTTGGACTCCAAGAGCCTTAAACTTATGTTTATTGGTTACAATGACAATAACAAGGCATACAAGTTGATTGATGTGGAGACGGATCGTCTCATATTCAGTCGTGATGGTGCGATTGATGAGACTACTGGTCCATTTGTTCCTACTACCAGCCCTGGGGATCAGCCTATGAAGGTTTCTGATGAGGGTGTTTGTCTTCCTCTTGGTTCCCCTGATGGGAGAGCTTAAGAGCACTCTGACTCTGAAGATGAGTCTACCAGTCATGATGTAGCACCACCTGATTTTCCTCTGGATTTATATCCAGATGAATTTGTTCCAGAAATCCCAGAGGATGTTGTTTCTCCTATTCCATATGTTGGTACTTCTACTCGTCGGCCTAAGTGGTGGCTGAAGACTAGTAGAGATCTTCATAATGATGAACTCATTGAGGGTACATCAGCTCACAAAAAGAGCAAGCAACACAACATAGTCAATTTTTCTCTTATGCCCAACATCCACAACATCTATGAGCCTCAGACATATTCAAAGGCTAAAGGAATTCTAGAGTGGGAAAAGGCTATGGAGACCGAATACCATAGTCTTCTGAAGAATCACACTTGGGTTCTTTCTGATCTTCCTCCTGGGAAGAAACCTATCAGCTGCAAATGGGTTTATAAGGTCAAGTATCATGCAGATGGCACTTTGGATAAATACAAGGCTAGATTATTTCCTTGGGGATTCACACAGCGGGAGGGAATTGACTACGAGGAGACTTTTTCTCCTACTGCCAAGATGAGCACAATTCATCTTCTTCTCACTATTGCAGCCCAATTCAGATGGACAATTCATCAGATGGATGTCAAGAGTGCCTTTCTCAATGGTGAGTTGCAAGAAGAAGTCTACATGACGCAACCTCCTGGTTTCAAGGTTGTTGACAAATAATATCAAGTATGTAGACTTGTGAAAGCACTCTATGGACTGAAACAAGCTCCCCATGCATGGTACATCAAGATTGATCAATACTTGGTTGATCATGGTTTTCAGAGCAACCCTTCTGACTCTAATTTGTATGTCAAGCACTCTGGTGATGATGTTTTGTTTCTTGTTATCTATGTTGATGACTTGATCATTACTAGAAGTTCAACACATTTGATTGCAACAATCAAACAGGATTTGTGTCAGGATTTTGACATGATAGATTTGGGGCTTCTCCATTATTTTTTAGGTATTGAAGTTTGGCAGACCGCTGGTAGAATTTTTATCTCTCAGTCCAAATATGCCATAAGTATGCTTGACAAATTTTGAATGCAGGATTGTAAACCTACCTCTACACCTATGGAGAAGGGGTTGAAGTTATCAACCAACTCTGATTCACCTCTGGTCGATGAAATGACATTCAGGCAACTAGTGGGTAGTCTCATCTACCTCACTGCCACTAGACCTGACATCAGTTTTGCAGTAAGCTATATTTCTCGCTTCATGACAACTCCAAAATCTAATCATTGGCTTGCTGTGAAGCGAGTGTTGAGATATGTTAAGGGCACTTCAGATTATGGCATTCTGTATGGCAGATGCAAGGATCCAAAGCTAATTGGTTATACAGACTCAAATTGGGCAGGTTTTGTGGATGACCGCAAATCTACTTCTCGATATGTATTTAGTTTGGGTACCGGTACTGTAACATGGACTAGCAAGAAGCAACATGTAGTGGCTCTTTTCTCAACTGAAGCAGAATATCAAGGAACCGTTGAGGCAACATGTGAGGCAATTTGACTCCGCGGGATGCTTTCTGACATGCACATGTCACAAGCAAGACCTTCTCCCTTGTACATTGATAATAAAGGGGTGCTCAAATTGGCCAAAAATACAGTCTTCCATGAATGCACCAAGCATGTCAAGCTTCATTGTCATTACATCCGCAAGTTGGTCGAAGACAGATCAATTCAGCTGCAATATGTTCCAACAATGGATTAGACTACAGATATTCTCACCAAGTCTTTGAGCTCGGATAAATTTGTCAAATTTAGGGGGCAAATTGGTATTTTTGACAGATTGACCATTAAGGGAGGGTGTTAGAATATTATATTCTTTGTATTAATGGTCAATATCAATCTATTTATTTAGTTTAGGTTTGTATACTATTTCTACAGTATTCGATAGGTTGAGTTGGTCATTTCATTAAATGACTACAGTCTTCTATATTTTTCTTTATATTGTAATCTTTTTCATGTTAATATCAATGAATTTTTTTTTACCATTCACAAAAACTCGATCCCACTCATTTCTACATTGGGTATCTTTGAATCTCTATCCATGCTCCTTCCTACATTGAGTGTATCCAAATCATAATCCCTACCCCTTCTTTCATCAAGTGTCTCAAAATATTAATCCCCACTCCTTCGACATCATTCTATGAAAGTTGATCCCTATTGTTCCACTACTCCTTCTTGGGCTCAAGGACCTTTGTTTCCCTTTGCATCCTAGCATCCTTGCATTCAATTCCCAAAACCCCTTGCTTTGGACCTTCATAAATATTAATTCCAATGTGCCAAGTGAAAAGATTTTAATAACATCTTCAATCTAGATTCCTAGATGCCTCTTGCAAATGCACCCTTCTACATGCAAATCTTTAAACCCTTTTCATTCAAACTAAAAACATTACATACCACCTTGCATGACTCTGGACACCATCAATGGCCTCAAATAAATGTGATGAGGTGAAGGAAAAAATTTGAATGCCTTACCATGTGTGGACCCCAACTAGTCCTTCTATATATATTTAATTCAAGTAGCTTCATTATTTTACATATTTTTCTAATCTATAAACAAACCCTTACCCTAGTTTGAACACTTATGTTCATCTATTAAATCCGAGGACAAAAAAATTGGGTTCTACAGATTAGTGGATACAAATCTACTAGTTTCTAAGAGTATGGAGGATGAGAACCCTTTGAATTCTTGAGGGTAGCTTCATATGAATGTTATATTTACACTTTAAGTTGGAGGATTTCAGCTTTCTAGGCATTTCAACATTTTGGTTATATATTTATAGTTGATTTGTAAATTCAAAATAATTCATATTGGGAAGAATATATTTGTAATCATTTGAAACATAAATGTATATGAATGAAATATTCAGTTCCATCCTATGTGTGAATATTTCTTTATTTTTCATGTAATTTATTATAAAATAATTAGTTAAGGTACTTCATATGGTTTCATTCTTGCAAGAATAGGTTTTTATTAGTAATAAGGAGGAACTATTGATAGTCTCCAAATACTATAATCATGAAAAGAGAAAAGATATAGAGGTTATTAAGAATAAATCCCATAAGAAAACAAGAAACCCTAATAACATATCAATTGGTTAGAATCATAATGATATTGAGCTACTTGTAATACAAAATTGAGATCAATAAAATATTGGCATCCTTGAAGATAGATTATTTGTTTCTTAGATGGTGGACATGAAGATGAGGATTTGTTATTATGATGAATTGTGAGATAGAGGATCAACTAGATTGGATTAGCTACTTTGAGGGTGGACATGAAGATGAGGGATTATCATTATGATGAATTCTAAGATAGAGGATCACCCCAATGGTGAGAGAATCATTATGGAAGAGTTTGATCACTTCAACAATGGCAAGTTTATCGATGGAGGGAACTCGAGGATGAGAAATAAGATGTGAGTGAAGGTTTAGGGACAATGTGTGGTGAGATAGAAGAGGAAATTCAAGAACCAAGTATAATCTCTAGAGTGAATGCTACTTTTTTCTTTAGTATAGAAGGATTGCATTTCCATATTAGTAATATGGTGGGAGTAGATTGATAATAAAATATCACATTTACCCAAAAAATTATAAATTATAGGTTGAAAAATAGAGAGACTAGACAAGGCTAGATTAATTTGAAAATATACATTCTAGAGATGCTACCTTAACCACCCATGCCACTCAATATGTAGTGCCCAAAATCCAACATGGAAAAAATATATAAAAAGTGACTAGCAATTTTTTTTTAAACTCAAAGCACTACATAATGATAATGCATCATGTAAACACATGCATTTCTACCATGTAAAAATATGCGTGGTGGAAACATGAAAGGGAGATGAAGATATGAATAAAATACAAGGATGAATGGCTCACATCCTCATGAAACACCCTCTACATTATGAAAGCTTCCTAAGAGATGAATCATGTCTATATAAAGGACACCTAAGGGAGGTAGCATCATAATGATGACCTCTGCTCCGGGCTTCTATTTATACGATAGGGATACACCTTCTTAGATGATAATTGTTGGGAATAAGGTGTCTCAACCTTTAATTCCTTAGTATTGATTATTTTAATTATTACTGTTGTTATTATTTTGATAATTTGCCTATGCAATTTAATTATGTATGCACTCGATGATGTCATTTTTGGGAGTAGCACTTTGAGTTGTCATCCTAAATGTGAAGTGGCGTGAGTGAAAAGGTTCCTATTTTTTAAGAGGTAGGCATCCCACTTTGTTTGAGTTGACTAGCGTCATAGTTGATAGTTAACTCATGTTGGATTGCCAATTACTAGTGACAAATTCTATTTTTGAGGAGTCAAGTTTGAAAGTTCCCATTGATGTGGAGTTATGCATGTAGGTGCATTCCTTGAAATTTGTGAGTGGTAGGTTAAGTGGACATCTTGGAGGTGATGTTCATGTTTGACAGGATGCAATTTTGCATGTGCAGTTGTGATGACAATTGGCAGGTTTTTGTTTTGCATGTGTAGCTAATTTTTGGCACCTTTCTTGCACGTCTTCAGTTATGTGCGTACCATTTTGGAAGCATCCATTTTATTCATTAAAAATAATCACTTGTATTTTTTGAGTTATAATTTAGTTACTTTCACAAGTGTCGTTATGTTGCCTAAATCACTCCATAATCTTGTTATAGTGTGAAGACTCTTGCAAGAGCATAGCTCTACAATTGTATTGTAAACTCCATTTATCAATAATACATTGGGTTATGTTTTGGAGTGTGGGGTTTTACTCCTAAAAGGGTTTTCCCCACACATATGTTGTGTTCTATGTTATTATATTAAATTATCTCTTTATGTGTTATTAAATGTGCATTTGAAACTGTAATTGTTAAGGTGTTAGAAATTTTTTCACTATCTCCTTTACATAGATTAGTGTAGGAAGATTTTTTTGCACACTTGACTTCCTTTCAATAATTTACCAAGGACAATAATGCATTAAACTATATAACATAGCCAACTAAATAAGAATGTAATAAAACTACCTTGATAAGCAAGATAACCAAATAAAAATATAATAAACATTTTCTTTATTTTTTCTTCACAATCAAAAGTTAAAATATCATAAGTTACCACTACCCTTTCTTAAATTAATCATTAGACAAGGGTAGAGATTAATATGATAGAGAATACATTTATGAATTTAACAATTAATTTCGATGATAAATTCAATAAGAAGGAACAATCTCACCATTTACTTCTTATAAAATAAGTTGATTTCTTCTTCTTTCAAGCATACACATGTACAATTAAGAAGATGTAGAGATTACATCTTTCTTTCAATGATGGAAAGAGAAGGAAAGGTTAGGAATTTATTTCCATTCTTTGGTACATAAATCAAACATATAATGATAGGATTATTTTCACATAAATCCTTAAATTTCATTCTCTAATAGACTAGCATTATGTCAACTAGGTTAAGATCATATAAACCAAGAGTAATTTGATTTTTAACTATAATAAATACATGATACTATAATCTAGCACACCAAAATTTTGGAAAATATTATATTATCATTAGGAGACAAATTCATTTGGTGAGTATAAATGGCAATTCATCGTATAAGTCTCTGAGGCGTGTTCACGACTTACAAAAGCAACCAAGTTTTTTTCACCACTCATATTGACTAGTGAATGCATAGTGAACCATAATGAACTCGTGTTTTCCACATTATATATTAAGCACTTGTATTTTGGAGTTGTAATTTGGTTATTTTCACAAGTACCGTTATGCTACTGAAATTACTCTAGAATCTTGTTATAGTGTGAAGACTCCTACAGAGCATGACTCTACAATTGTATTGTAAAATCTATTTACTAATAATACATTGGGTTGAGTTTTGGAGTGTGGGGTTTTACTCCTAAAATGGATTTCCCCATGTGTATGTTGTGTTATGCGTTATTCTGTTAAATTATCTCTTTATGTATTAAATGTCCATTTGAAACTGTAATTGTTAAGGTATTAGAAATTTTTGTACTATCTTCTTTGCATAGATTGGTGTAGGAAGCTTCTTTTGCACACTTGACTTCCTTTCAATAATTTATCAAGGATAATAATACATTAAACTATATAACATAGCCAACTAAATAAGAATGTAATAAAATTACCTTGATAAACAAGATAACCAAATAAAGTATAATACATATTTTCTTTCCTTTTTCTTCACAATCAAAAGTTAAAAAACCATAAGTTTATACTATCCTTTCTTAAATCAATCATTAGATAAGGGAAGAGATTAATATAATAGAGAACACATTTACAAATTTAACAATTAATTTCAATGATAAATTCAATAAGAAGGAAAAATCTCACCATTTACTTCTTATAAAATAAGTTGATTTCTTCTTCTTTCAAGCATACACATGCACAATTAAGAAGATGTAGAGATAACTTCTTTATTTCAATGATGGAAAAAGAAGGAAAGGTTAGGAATTTCTTTTTTCATTCTTTAGTGCATAAATCAAACATACAATGTTAGGCTTATTTTCACATAAATCCTTAAATTTCATTCTCTAATAGGCTAGCATTATGTCTATCAGGTTAAAATCACATAAACCAGGAGTAATTCGATTTTTAACTATAATAAACACATGATACTATAATCTAGCACACCAAAATGTTGGAAAAATATTACATAATCATTAGGAGACAAATTCATTTGGTGAGTACAAATGGAAATGTAGAGTACAAGTCTATGAGGCGATTCCATCACTTACAAAAGAAACCCAACCTTTTCACCACTCACATTGACTAGCGAATGCATAATGAACCACAATGAACTTGTGTTTGCAACAATAGTCTTGTTAGGCACTACAAATGAGAGCATTACAAGTTTGATATCGGCATTGCATATTATCTATGTCACATTGCATTATCTTTAGATCATTACATTAGCATGACATAAATGGTTATACATGATTAAGCATATTGTATGATTGCTTGCCATCTCTTTGATCCTTGTTTGAAAACCATTAAATTAGATCTTAGGGGTTTGAGCAAAGGACAAGACCTTGACCCACCAAACCCCTCAAAGGTGTTCATCACCACTATTTGATTTGTATATTTAGATTCCAAAAGTGGGGCACACAAGGTCTATACTTACACAAATCAAATCCATGAGTAGAGATCAAATATGCACATGTAGATTGATTATGTGGTTGTAAAAATGATACATGGAGTTCTATAGTGAATTTAACAGTCTATTAATACATTAATTATTTAAAGAATTAATCTATTATGTGTAGATGTTGATAGATATCAATACACTTTCATATATAAATATAAATCAATTATAAATTTATATAAAATAATAATCTATGTAATTATTAATTCATCCATTATATCAAACAATTATAATTAAATTAATATGATTTGTAATTAATAAATAAATATTGTATTTAAATTGTCTTTTACTTTATGTTTTATTTTAATCATTAAATCAAAATAAAACAATATAAAAATATAAGACTCTTATAATCTAGTTTGATTAGTAGCATCATTGTATAGATAAACATTGATTGTGATCAAATCCCACCAACACCCATCAATGAAAGAAAACCATTAACCAAACAATCAAAAAATATAATAATTATATTAGTTCAAATGTACTCGATATTTAACAATGACGTTTAAGACCTACCTTCAATTTTTCTACAATATATTATATTTAAATATTCCATTCATATATATTTATTAATTATAAATTATAAAATTTAACACATAACTATCATCAAAATTAAAATAGAAGTTTCTTTTAGAAATAGTGTCACACCATTACAAAAAAGGAGTATTTCACATGTGAAAGAGGAGAAGGTCAAAAAAGGGAGTAATCTCTTTTTCCCTAATAAACATTATTTTCTTCTTTGCTTACGCTTTTCCTTTATTATTGTTTTGATATACATTGCATAGGGATGGAGGAAAGAATCAAAAGATCAATGTCAATGGAATTTGTTTACACTTATTCTCTTTCTTTCGGTGGCTCCACATTTATCTTTCAGCTCCACTTTCTAGAAGGATTAATTTTTATCTTTCCACTCGTTCTTCCTATACCTACCATTGCCTTCCAAAGAAAAGAACAAATTCCTTTTGTTTTCTTGTTTCTTTCCAACTATAAAAATAATTCCATTTGGTGTTCTTCTTGGAAAAATAAACCTTCCTTATAAGATTCATACCCATAGGTATAAATAAATAATTCAAGATCTATAGAAATGATAATTGAAATATTTAATTTAAGTTAAAGAAATTGAATGTGATAAATGGATGTATTTAGTTGTAGAAATAGTATTGAAGATAGATTTTGATGTAGGTATTGAAAATTTGTTAATTTGGGTAAGTTTATTGTTTGAAATTTGAGATTAAATTATTATTCTTTTGGATTGAATTCATGATTTTGAATCATTTTTGTGTACATGGATTTAATTTGTATTCTACATATTTGATCCTATTATTTGCATATTGATACCCTTGAATTTGTCTAATTCTCATCTTTGCATTGATTGTCAAGGAATGGAAATGTTTATAAGAACTTAAGGGAGATTGTTGAATTGCAAGGGTCATGTTCTCTTATGTTGACCCTTTTAATAAGACATGTTTTGTCATCATGTAAAAGATCGAGGACAACAATCTTCGAACATGCAAATGCTCTAGGATTGTGTGATGAAGAATTGGATTCTTTTAGATGTTCCAGCTAAAGTGTTCCTAGCATACTCTGTTAAATGCAAACGATGTCTAAATAAATACAATTGAATGTATTAAAATATAAGGACATATCAATAAATCACAAAAATGTGTGTTTACTTGGCTCAAAATGACTAGTGAAATTGATGAGGACCAAATAGCTTACGTGTTAGTTGTCCTTATTAGATATGTGATATTGTTGTAAACTTAATTTAACCCTAGTAATGGTATTGTCAACCCTGATGCAATAAGGACTCCTAATACTTTTAATATGTAATATTGAAGGAGCATAATATCTTGATAATCATAACTTATTTGCATATAGTTAATTAAGTAAAAATAAATAGTATGATGTGATCTTATTAGTAACCCTAACCTTTAATTTTTTTTAAATTGATTATTTAAATATTAGATCGATTTAAGAATGAAATAAATAATGATAAATGTTGCAAACACACCAATGTGAAGGATAGAGGAAACATTGATATGTTTTGATTTAGATATTAAAATTATGGTTTTTTATATGAATTATGATTTACAAAGAATTTATATAGTTCATTATTGTATCACATATGTAAATATTATTGAGCTAATCATGTTGACATATGACCTTGGCACCAACTATTATGATGAGATATAATTACCGTGTAGGTGATTGTTTTGAACTAGTACAAGTGAATAGTGTAATTCTTATCACATTATTTTGGCTATCTATTCTCAATGCATTTGATGTATGATTTGAGTGTGAAAAGTGTATTCATAGGATGACCGATGAGAGAATGTGAGATCAATCAAGAACTTTAGATACCCTTCCCACTTCACCTCATGTAAACAAAACCTCGTCATGTTTCTTAGTTATGTCATTGTCTTAGTCCATAAGATGACTATAACCCATCAGAACAAACCTTGATATCCCTAAGGGGATTTATTTTATTTGCGTGATTTATAGTTAACTGGGTTGTGTGTTTTGATTATTTAATTTTCTAAATGTCTTATTTTAGTGCAAACTCAAATGGGTATAAAGTGTTATCTTAAAGGGGTGTAGAAGTTTTATTTCTATAAAATTTATATAAGAACGTTCCACTTGGGAAAGTACCTTTGAGATGGATATATTTTTTAAAATTTATTTCCAACATTAGGTGAGATAAATTTTACCAATCATAGTGGAAAGAACATGCCTTAATTATGCACAACAGAGGTTGAGTGGGGTGTTGCCCAATTCAACCTTCTCCTCTTCTCTCGAGGGTCCTTGCAAGTGGAGGTGTGGTGTACACTCCTCTTCATCATACACATGGGAAGGTATGGGGTTTGTCTTTTCATGTTTTGTTGAAGTCATTTTGTATTAGCTAATCTTGCTATTTTTTCTTATTTTCAACTTGGAAGGTTGGAGGAAAAAAGGGAGAAAACTCTTGAGAAGAATACTATGTGCAAGTATTTGAGAAATGAGGAGGATGATTAGGTGTGGGATTTTTCTATATATTGCTAGAGAAGAAGATCCACTATGTAAGAGGAATTTGCTGCCTCATTAGAGCTACCTTGAGAGTTAGGCTCTTTCTTACTTGTATTCATGTTATTTTCTTTCTCTTATGTTTGTGAAATATGAAGAAAATAATTAGTTCTTGAAGATAGATCTTGTATATAGGCCTATAGTATTATGAAATATTTTTATTATGTGTTTTTTTGTAAGTATTGATCTTGAGAGTTATTTTATTGGTGATGAGTGAATTTTTGCTTCTCTCTTTCCCTCATTGTTCATTATTTTTCTATGTTACAACTTTGTTGTCCTAGTGTGTGTTGGCTTAAAATTATAATTTCTTGTGTTCACCAATTCCAATTGATTTCTTGACTTGGGTAATGGAAAGAGTCTTGTATGATTTAATGATGCACAATGGTTGGGTGGAGAGTACTTTAGTCCCATGAGATTGTTCAAGCTTAGAGTGGAGACTTGAATATTTATCTTCCCTATTGGCATTATTTTCAAACATATGTCACTCATGAAATTCCCTTATAGTGAAAATATATTTTGTTGTTGAAGGGAAAGTTTGTAGAATTTAATTGATAGAAAAACTATAATTTTTTTATTCATTGTATAAATATAGACTCGAAGATGCATATATGTGTCTCATAAATTTTTGAAGTAATATGAATTACAATGTATATTTGAAACAAAATAAATTTGGGATACACTTTTAGGTAAAGGTGAATGTTTTAGTTCGTTTAGAAATCTAAACAACAAGAATATATGAAAATTCATAACCTTGTAAATGTAAAACTAGTAATATGCTTATTCAAAAATTAGATGTTAAATCTAGAAAATGCATGTCCATACATGCATTTGTAACTATGCAAATATGAATAAGTTACATTTTATTGGGAAGGATAAATATATAAATACATATGTTCAAATCCATAAATATAAATTTACACATAAATTTACTCAAATCTATATTCTTATTTATTGATAATATTTTAGAAAATGATCCTAAACATATATGATTCAAACCCTTCCATTATGATTTAAAAGAAAATCAAATTATAAGACTATAGGAGAATGTATGCGAGTTGGAAATAACATTTGTCATTGTTTGAAAACGCATATAATCTTAATTTTTTTTTTTTTTAAAGAATAAAAGAAGGGGCATAGAGGAGGGGCAACCCCCTTGGTCATGACCTCTTACTAAGAAGCAACTCAACCCTTTCATGGGGTGTGACCCCTCTGAGAGGCCATTCCCTCCATGGAAGAGATTGCCCCTTTCTAGTCATTTTGTTTCTATAGTATGTTACTCCATCCTTCTAAAAATTTTCTTCTACTTTTTTTGTGCTATCTCCCTCTCAATTGGATTTAGCACTCCCTCTATGGATTCCTATAAATAATTTTACCCCATATATATACAAATAAAAATATTGCAGGTCACTAAAATGAAATAATTTTAGGAAATGTTTGGGAATAAAATATACTTTTATTAAAACAAATGTTATCTCTTTTTTAGACTATAATATGGGAGTTTGATTTGTTTTAATACTACTTGAGTGATATGATATATTGCATACACTAAATAAAGTAGTCCTCATATCTAGATGAGTTTAAATATAATGTATGATATTTTTAAATTGGTGAGCATCATAATATGTCTAATTGGTTGAGAATTTTCAATACGAAAATGAGTGTTTAATTTTTTTAAATGCATGTACATCTAAAGATAACATATAATGTCTTAAATACATTTTATTTTGATTCAAAATAATGCAAAATCAAAATAGTATGTATTGATAAATTTTAATATATTTGAATTATGGAACTAGAAAATGATTTTATAATCATGTTTATTTATATATAAGTTATATTTTGGTTACATAAGTAGATGATTGTTTATGATTTGTGAATAAAAATAATAATAATGATAATTAATTTTTTTTTTTAGTATTTATATTTTTTACATATTAATAGATATTTATTGAAACACTGAAAAATGGTGTTCACCAAAATGAGATCAAAATGATGAACCCAATTCTTCAAATATTTCATTCAATTATGAGGGTTATAATGTATAAATGAGTATAAAAAAACAAACCTAACTAATATACCAATCAAAAGGTAGGTTTTAAGAGGGTCAAATGTTGTGTACCTACTGCAAAAAGTGTTTTTTCGGGCATCACTGAGGACTCATTCGCCCTATGGTGAATGGGTCCTAGCTAGGGCTCTGGAATTTTTTTTTTTGCGTTTGGTTCCTCTCAATCTGTACTCCCAAATTCTAGTCAGGCACTGTCGAAAAGCCAAAAATAAATATTGTAGCTCAGTTTCTGTGATTTGACAACTTTCTTTGTAACCTTGACAACTTTGACAACTTTTGTAATTTTTCTTTCCAAATGATCTTCAACCTAATATTTGCAATCACACATCAAAGGAGAGAAAAATGTTTTTTGTTAGGGAATAGGGTTTGTTTTGGTAATTAAACCTTGTAATGAAACAATGCATAAAGGGAATGATGAATGAACATACAAATGCAATGTCACAACTCACCACACCCTCAATTGAAACCTTGGATAAATATGCAATCTAGCATGAAGTGGCATCAATTAATGTAGATCTTGATCATGAACTTGATGTGAACCAATGCTTGAATTGGATCTTGAATGTTACATCAACACATTAGCTCAACAACATGCATGATGCATGATGCCTTTGACATGACACTATGAATCTTGATTGTTACAATAAATTTCTATAAATTTTCCCTTGAATGCCTTATAAATGCTCTTGTGAACTCTTGATCTCATAAATTTTCTATTAGGACTTGAACCCTTGAAAAGCTTAGATGAAACTATGTGAAATAACCTTATATTTATACATATCTTATCATTAAATCCTAAAATTCAAATATCACAAGCCGACATCAGATCTAGGATTTGAAACCATTAAAATAATGCCAAAAACATATCCCAAGGGGGGGTCCTATGTCTAAGTGAGGACCCATTTTCCATGTGGTGAATGGTTCCTAGCTCACTTAGCTAGGACACACTTCAAACAATATGAAAAATCATGTGAAAATAGGGTCCTAAGACCTAGTGAGGACCCATTCGCCAAGTGGTGAATGGGTCCTAGGTCACTAACCTAGTACACACACCTTCTAAAATTAAGTGTTGTGTAATAAAATTTATGAATGTTGGGCTTTATCCCTTAGAATCTATAATTAATTAGGCTTGGATTTGAATTAAAGGGGCCAATTAACCTCAATTAACCTCAATTAATTAATGAAGCCTTAGATTAGTGTGAAAGTGTAAAGATACACTTTACAACACCCTAAATAAGGTAAAATTAAGTCCATTTAGTTAAAAAGGTCCTAAACTTAATGTGAATGTGTAAAACACATTACAACACTAAATCAAGGCAACATTAAGTTCATTTTAATATTAATTGTTCCCAAACTAAGGGAAAAGGGATACTTTTTTCCGTTACTACATTTATTATCATGGTGGTTTTATAAATAGCAGTTATTTAACTAAGTGACACATCTTGATACTAATCATAGGCTTCCAAGTGCAAGTATAGGAATGACATAGTTTCTTTTAAATTATTTTGGTTATTCAATAAATTGATTTGTGGAAAGACAAAGGAAAATAAATAATTAGTTAATATTATACAATAAGTTATGTTATGTATTTGATGAATTAGTCCTCAAACCACATTTCATATGAATAACATGTAATAAATTATGATGTTGTATCAAGGTTCAACTATAGTTTTTGAGTCAAACTCATTGACCCAAAAACTACATAGTTGAATATTGATCAAACATCATAATTTGACATGCTATAAAAATACCACCTACTTTTCAATGTACTAGATTCTATTCTAAAATGTTGAATAAACATGTTACTCTCTTTCACTTGATTATATGAGCATGCGTGATGAATGTTATGACATTTTATTTTATATGAAGCAAATAGTTATAATATCTTTTTTTATCAAATCTTTTGAACTTGATTGTTAACATATCCAAATGTTTGCCAGTGTATTATTTCTCCCTTATTCCCTACTTGAATTGAAAAAGGTTAGTGAAAATATTTGATCTTGTTAAATTGTGGTTTTAATTCATAGGAAAAGGTAAACATTCATATCTTTTTAAGTGTCTAATCAGTGGTGTGATTTTATGGCCTTTTTAAAAGGATTTATGTAAGTTTTTATGTTTTATTGATTACTTTATCATCAACCCCCCTCCTTATTAAATAGTGCACCTTAACAAAATTTCTTTCTTGAGGATTCCACCTCCCTTTTCCATCACATATGTTGATTTCATTCTTATCCTAAGAAGCTTTCTTAGCATAGGGTGTGTTGAATGTGGTTGCATGCTACCCAAGCTTACATTATTTCTATTTTTCCTCTTCTCTTGTGTTATTTTGATACATACCTTCCATATGTACATTTGGTTCTAAGTGACATTATACAAATTTATTATGCTTGCACATATTTGTTGGATCACTTTGTGTAACACTTTTGTATTTTAAAAATATTGGTTGTGTTTGGATGTTTTCCCAAGTGATTTTTTTAGGAATTACACATGATCAATCATGCACACATGGGAATGACCCAATATGATAGAGCAATAATATATAGATATAGGGAATGGATGACCAATCATGGAGGATATGAAAGACCTAATAAATGGTAGAATTAATGGGAAAGTTTTGGATACATATGGGATAAGGCTAAATACATTCAAGAATTTGTGTGATGATATGATAGATGAAGGATTAGGTAATGAACCCAACTTCATAAAAGAGCGTGTCATTTTTTAACATGTAATATATTAATCCAATATCTCAAAATGGGTCCAAAACTTTATGGTAATTGGTATGAGTATGAAATTTTACCTTTACATTTTACCCCACTTTGAGGTGTACGTGAATCCTAGAATGATCATGTATCAAAGTATGTAAACACTCACAAACATGCATGGATATTTGGGTCCATATAAAATAATGGACCCCGATATATTTATTTGTGTAAAGATATCCTTTAGCATGCATGCTTTAGGGGAACTCACAAAACAAAACAAAAATATGAAATGAGTAGCTTCTATCATGTGAGTAAAGATTATAAAAATACTAGCTCAATTTTATTGTCATCAATCATGAAAGAGATGAGATATCAAGGTTAGAAAATTTGAAACATACGAAAAGTGATAGGGCATACTATCATGTGGCATAATGGATGGTAGTGAATCCTTGTGTCGATACCTATAACTATCTGCAATCTCAACAAAGGAGTGTTTTTAGAAAGATATACCCCCTAAATTTGGTTGCATCTATAGTATGCAATGAATTGGAGGAGAGGAAAAGATAGTACATGAAATTGAAATGTAAGATAAGCATGCAAATCATTTTAAGTAGTAACTATAATAAATTCATTATTTAAAAAGCATATAAAGCATTAAATCATATGGGTTGGAGATGAAAAAAAGGAATAAGGTTGACCCTGGAACATGGAAAAATGGAAATGGCGATGTGGCCCTCAATTGATAAAATACCCATGTAAGCACTTAATACACTAGGATGGTTATATGCTCCCAATCTGGCATCAAAGAGCCAGGTCACATAATGATCAAGGTAAGGTAATAGGTCTCTAGTAGTAACAAAGGCTTAGGAATTTGATCTTAAGGTAATGGTGGGGAAAAGAATGATACTCCCAAGGTCAAAAGATAAACAATAATAACATAGTAAAGAGGGGAGGGAAACACACCTCCACTCCAAAAGGGTGGCTCTAAAATCATAATAAGGTAATGTAGGCACGAATAATACAAGGGAAGGTATGATGGGCCTACCAATGTAAAGATGTGGAAATGGAATCTCAATGTAGAATAGGGAATACATGACTCCCTAAGTGTAAATATGTGACTTGGGAAACTCAAATGCTACGAGGAATACATGATGCCCACAATATAAGGATATGAAAAGGGTATCTCAAATGGTAAATAAGAAAAATTATGCACTTGGGTGAAGTAGAAAGGCAATGGATCTATGTGACCAACTAAGGTGGAAAATAAATGAAAAAAAAGTATAAATACAAAAGTGGAATAAAGAAGGTGTGAAAAATCATAGGAGAAAGGATATAATCAAGGAAAAGAGGAAGAAGGAAAATCTACTCAAGTGGGGGAAGGTAAGCATGTTAAAAAAAGTAGGATGAAATGAGCATGTGACACAAAAAAACAAGGCATTTAATAAAAAAGGCTTGGGTGTAACAACAAGAAGGAATCAAGAGGAAAAATAAAATATATGCTATAGGTATCTTGGTATAGTGATGCTTATATCATTGGACACTCTTTGGAGGCTCAAAATTTTCCTCCAAAGCCTTATCTTCTAACAAATCATTATCATCTAGAAAAACTCATCAAGTTGTTTTCAATGGGTTAGGCTTCTTCTTCTTCTATACATTTTTTTTTGTATTACATGTGTGCCTCTTCTTTATATTCACTTATACTAAGCATAAACACATGATCCATTGGTGTCACATTAGGTATTTCTTTTCTCGTCCAAATTTCTTGTTTCTTTACTTGTGTTTGTAGAGGAATGATAGGAATTTGTTGCACCACAACTTATTTCTCTTTTTTACAAGTGTATTTTATGAATATAACTTTGGTATGTGTGGAAAATTTGCTTTTGTCTCTTTATTTGTTCATCTTCGATTTGGTCTTTGTGCAACTATTTATATTTTATTTGTCATTTCTTCTCATTTTGATCTTTTTATTTATGTAACATCTCTTGGTATACCTCATGAATACCTTCTCCATCTTAATATTGAAGTTCCTTTAGAGTTTGGATACATGTATATTAAGTAAGGTGACCCAACTCTACATTTGGCTCAAATTGATCTCTTAGAATCTTAATAACTCTTCCTTCATAAATACGTTTTACAATTCAAGGTCATGTAAAGGAGTAATAATTTTAGAGAATATACCTAAAATCATAAAACGTACTCAATAGTGTGTTTAGTTGGTCCTTGTGTACACTCAATTATATTGGAAACTATACATTTAAGGCCAATATCAACTTTGAATTACTTTAAGAATAACATTGGATTTCAAATGTGCAAATAGATCCTTGAGGAAGTAGAAGGAAGTAATCAATAGTATAATATTTTAAGGTTCATCTCAGTTAATAGGTTATCTTCGTATAAAAATTCCACACATGTAGTTGTAAGAGATCTCAAATGTGTATTTGGGTCACCATTGTCATCATACAATGAAAATTGTGGTACCATAAATCCCATTTGTAATTGACGTGTAATAATATTGTATTATAGTGGTATGTATCCAACATCCTTGAATTCCTTACTGTCATGTCTATTAGGCATTACATCCACTCTTTTCTCTACTTGGCCTATATTATAAATATGTTCATCCAGGGTAGAGGATGGGAAGGTAATAAGTGAAGATTGAGGACTTATATGATATGTATAGGATTGAGTGTGAAAAATATGAGGGATAAAAGAGGCGATATGTAAGGAAAGGGGGACACAAGATGAGAGATAATGAGAATTGTGAATGAGCATGGATGAATAGATAAAAATCA
Organism: Sequoiadendron giganteum; assembly: GCA_007115665.2. Taxonomy (NCBI): domain Eukaryota; kingdom Viridiplantae; phylum Streptophyta; class Pinopsida; order Cupressales; family Cupressaceae; genus Sequoiadendron; species Sequoiadendron giganteum. Next base: position 27,724,546 of record CM021103.1, on the reverse strand, counting down.
AGGAGATACATGATAGGGACGGAGTGCTAGATGTAGGGGTGACACAAATAAGAGGGGGAGTGATAAGTTGGGTAGTAATAGATGAAATGGCATAGAGATGTAATATATCATGTGAGATGCATCTCAAGAGGGATATATTTTAGAGGTAGGCCATCATGAGGAGAGAAGGTGGGAGAGAGATGAAAACTATGTGGTGAGACATTAATAGGGGTGATACTATGGGCATGAAAAATGGTAATGGAGGGGGTAATGGTAGAGGATTTATTAATGGTGGAAGAGGGAGATAAAGTGAATGCACTAACCATCATAGATAGAGTAATTTTAGCACTGATACCTTTTAAGGTCTTTAATCCACATGGATTTTTGATGAACATATTATGAATCATATTAGCTAGTTGTGTAGAATTTTTAGCTTTAACTAAATTACCAAGTTTATTTTATAAAATCTTGGTTTACCACACAAGTATAATGATCATAGTATTGATTATCCTCTAATTTTTTTCTTAACATGAGCATCAAACATATCTCAATCTTATTGGTTGGGTGTCCATGTTAAGGTTTAGTTGAGCACTCCTTGATGGAAGATGAAGATCATGAGTAAATCATGGAATAAACAAAAAATAAAACTCAAGAACTCACTTTCAGTTTCAAAAATCAATAATATCAATGATAAAAAAACATATTTAAAAATAAAACCCTAACATTGTATTTGAGGGCAGGTAAAATAAATATCATAATAAAGCTCAAAACCTTACAAGAAATTATTTAACAAATTAAATTTAATAAATAATACAAATGAATGAGGGATAAGATTTAGAAATAAGATGTAAAAATTAGAAAATTATTGATCTTTAAAGCCCTAATATTTGTGGGATACCCTTGGGGAAACTAGGTTGTGAAAGAGCAAATAGGTTTACCAAAATGTAAATGAAATAAAAATTATGTATACTTAATCTAGGCTAATCAAATAAGATGCATATACATAAGCATAAATTAACTTGGATTAAGTAATTTCAAAGCTATGGGAGTGATAATTGAAATATTAAATATTATCTAGGAAATTAATTACATGGATAGATGTACTTATCTATATGAACAATGTTGAACATGACTTTGATGTAGGCATTAAATATGATGATTTAACATTGGAAAATTGATAATCCATGTATGCTTTCTATTTAAAGTTATATGCTAAACTACCACTATCTTCTATGTAAAATTAATAGTCTTAGATATTCTATGGATGTGGAATTAATTTATGTTCCATAGTTATGATCTTGCTAGTTGTAAATTTTTTCTCTTTGAGTCAATTGATTTTATGCTCTATATTTATTTTCAAAGACCAACAATATTTATACACCTAAGGGAGATCATTGGTTCTCGAGGTACATGTTTTCCTAGGCTAAACGCCTTGACATAACTAACTTTATTGTTATAGAAAAAATCAAAGGCAACAATCTTTAAACATGTAGATGCTTTTGGATGATGTAATGAAAAATTAATTTTTAGGCACTCCATTTGAAGTGTTCCTAGCATGATACCTTCTTAAATGTGAATGATTATTCAACAATTTTTTAATGTTTAGATGAATATAATTGAATATATTTAAATGTAAGGACATAACACTAAATCATGCAAACCTATGTTTATGTCTCATTAATATGGTTAGTGAAATATGGGAGAACCAAATTCGAATTAAATTTTAGAATTTTAGGGTTTGATCCATAGACACAAGATTAATTTTGTACTGTTGAGAAAGATCATGGATGATGGATTGATAAGATCTAGGTAGGGAATGGATGTCTAGACGTAGGGTAGATAAGAGGCATAAGAAAAGGAAAAGTGTCTAGATACAAATGGGATAAGGTTAAGTGCATGGGAATGTGTAGATTGGAGATAAGGATCAATAAATGAGCCAAATTTCACATAAAAGTACACTATTTGTTGATATATTATATCAATCCATTCTTATTATGATATTTTATTAGGTTTGCACTACATAGTTTTAAATACTCAAACTCATTAACCCATATTTCACAAGTAGTAGTTCACATAAACCCATCTCTCATGAGCATGAATAGTCCACTCAACACTCATTACATCTAGGAAATGCTCATAGGGGTGAAAAATTAGGATATCTTGGGAGATCACCTATCCCAATACTACTATGACTCAATCATGCTTAATAACTAAGTTCCCCCCAAGATCATGCCCGCTTAGCTTGCTACTCATTTTTTAGGATTTCAAATGGGTCCAAAACTAATGGGAATGGGCATGGGTATGCTAATTTCACCATTACAATTTTACCTATCACTTTAAAAAGACTTTTTTAACTATGTTAGGTTTATATATACTTCTTATTTTTATTTGAATGAGGTTATTAAGGCCTAATATTTTTTTTATTAAATGGGAAAAATAGGTTTTGGGGGGACCCAAAACCCCTTACAAATAGGTTTTGAAGGGACCCAAAAGTCTCTTAAACGAGACATTGCAAAAAGATAAATCTAAGCCAAATAGTAGCAGATCAACAACAAACATTGAAATACTAACTAGACTACCAGGCTGAAGCAAATAGGTTTTAAAAGGGACCTGGGACCCTAAACAACCAGGTTTTATAGGGACCTGAAACCCTAATACAACACAAGTTACCCTACCTAAAACAAACAAGCAGTAGCAAACCAAACTCTCAGACAATGCATTCATGAGCTAGCACAACTTGAATTAGTCAGGAAACAATGAGCACACTACTTCGAAAACCAGTTTAAAGAGCCAATAATAACTTCTAAACTGATGAAGCATAACACCCCGATCATCAAGCCTGCCTCTCCACCTCTATAGGAGAAGAAACTAAGAACACTGATAACACAACAAAAACAAATCTCCAACAAATCCACACTCCACCTCCAACCAACGGTGGCCTTTAGCCTAATACAACATTCAATCGTGAAAACATGATGTAGATCCAAGATCCCATCATCATTCTCCAGCTCCACCTCAATAGGAGACAAAAGAGAGAAGACAAAAAGAATGTCATAAATGCTCACAAGAAAATGTTCCAACATCCCAAAACTCCCAAAATCTATAAAGGAGTACAAAGGCAAGGAAAAAATGAGGGAAGAAAAAACCCCTTTGCAACAATACCCATCCCCCCATCCAAACCATTCCCCAACTCAATAATGGAAAGCTCCACCTCAAAAGGAGTAGACAAAAAGGAGGCCAACTGATGAAGAACAAAAACCTCAACCCAATCCACAAGCTCCACCTCTAAAGGAGAAGACTCCACCTCTATAGGAGCCAAGAAATGAGGATCCACGAAGAGAGTACAAAGAGTGGATGTAGAGGCAACAACAATACCTTTAATCCTTAAAACCTTCAGGGTTATCCAGCCAAACAAGATTTTTAGAAGAAACTTCATAATAGCCCCCACTAAACACCACTGCTTCAGGAGACCAAAAGCAAGAGGCTTCATTTTACCAGAGAAACATCGCTCCTAAGGAAGGAAGAAACAAAAATTAACCTTAAATAGAGCAACACTAGTCACACTATACTAAGGGAAACACTCCCCACAAGAGCCAAAAAATAAACTACTCTACAACAAATATCAATACAAAAGCTCTCAAGCAGAGGCAAAAACCATGAGACCTTCCAAACACCAAAACAACCAACATGAAACCAAAAGAAAAATGCTAAAATAGGGGGATATAACACCCCAAACAAGGCAACAAGGTCCCGAATAATCACATCCAAAACTCAAAACTGAAAGCACACCCATAAGAGAAAAGAAGACTCCCCACGTGACAGTAGGCACCAAGGAAGACATAAGGTATCAAGGCCAAAAGAACAGCTGAAGAAGGGGCCTAAACACAACAATAAATATTTGGCAAGAATCATCCACACTATCCCAACACAACCCTTGCCACTCCCAAGCAAGAGACCTTGCGACACTAACCTGCACCAAAGCAGTTCCAAAAGAAGAATTGTCGCTCAACCAAGAAGAGCCAAAAGCTTTAAAAAAGGAACATTGGAACCCACGAAAAGCAAGACAAGGCAAGGAAAACCCACAAGCAGAGAGAGTAGAGAGAAGGAAAAACCATGAAGAGCAACCTCTGACCCTACATGCCAATCAGGGTCTAAAAATGCCAAAATCTCTCCACAAACAACCCCACCATAGGAAACCAAAAACTATACCCAACGCCAAAGAGGAAGCCACAAAGAGGCATAGCTCCAAAGACACAATGAAGAAAATCTCTAGAAAAGGACCATTGGAACCCGTGAAAAGTAGGACAAGGCAAGGAAAGCCCACAAGCAGAGTGAGTAGAGAGAAGGAAAAACCATGAAGAGCAACATCTGACCCTACATGCCAGTCAGGGTCTAAACAATGCCAAAATCTCTCCATAGATAACCCCACCATAGGCAAACCGAAAACCACACCCAGTGCCAAAGAGGAAGCCACACTGAAGCACAACTCCAAAGCCACCATGATAGAAGAACCCACAGGAAGAAGCGAAAAGGAACCCAACCACACACCCAACAAAGAAAACCTGGGCAAAAGAGCACCCAACGACCAATCTCCATCATCATCATCGTTTTGAGTCTGAGCCGCCATTGCCCCAACTTGAAAGGATTTCAAAATCCTTGACCTAGAACTCTTCCTGCTCTCCATCATCATCGTCGTCTGAGTCTGAGTCTGAGCCGCCATTGCCCCAACTTGAAAGGATTTCAAAATTCTTGACCTAGAACTCTTCCCGCTCTCCATCATTTATTGATTTGATTATGTTAGGGCTTGATATTGTTAATTTAAATTTCAAATATCTTATTTGCAAGCTGACTTTCCTACAATATGACTATTATCTTGTTCCAGCCCATGTGAAAAATTCTTGAGTTGTGCCTAGTACTTGTATTTAAGGATATTAATCTTAGTCATTTAGGATCATCAATTCACATCACAAATCATTTACACTTAAGGAAAATTAGTTGCAACTACATCATTCTTAGTTGCATTAGTATTTGCATCTTTTCTTGGTGTATTTTCAACCTTTGTACATTGGCAATGAAGCTTAGTTGTTACCAATGAATTTAATAGCATTTCCTTTGTCTATAGTAAACCATCAAATTTGCTTTTGGACAAGGGTGAAAGTTCATAACCATGTCCCACTTTTATAAACAAAATAGCCAACATAAATATAATTTTTAAACTTGGAGTGCTTAAAAGTGATATATGTGCATTTTGAATTTTAAATGTTATAAACTAATGAAATGTATAACTCCTAGTGTTGTTCATGTTTATAATTTTTATAATTTTTTAAAATTGGTTGGATATAGTATTTTCTAAATTTAAGAGAATATTCTAATTATTGAAAAAATTAAAAAAGTGAAGTCAATGGATGTAACAAAATATAGTAAATTTATTTTTTCCTTCAATTTTTTTTCCACTTAGCTTACTTGAATATCTTAGAGTGCATGGAGAAAAAATATATTTTTCGATTATTATTCTAATAATTTTTAATGTCAAATTTATTTAGAATGTCATAGTTTTAATGAGACATAACCTTTGTCTAAATTATTTATCATAAAAAATAAATTATACCCTTTTGGAGAGAATTCTCTCCTCTAGTGCACCTTTATTTTTAAATTCTAATTAGCTTCATGTTTGATTATAATGACCTACTTGTAGTAAATTAAAATTAATAATAAAACTAATTAAAATTTTAAAACTATCTATTATAAGATTCTAGGATTTGAACCCTAACAAAGCGTATTTTTGAATTTTCATGAAAATATCCTTGATTGAAGAAACCTATAATTGAAGTTTATTTTTTGTTAGATTGCCATATGGGCTTCCATATAAATAGATTTTGGTGAAAGAGTTGTAGACGATTTTTTTTCACCCTAAATAGTCTGGGCTAAAACCTTGCCATAAAAATTCATGTTAGATTGAAATTTGATATTGAATTAATATTAATTTAAATTTTTTGGATGAAATAGTTTCTGATGAAAATCTTTGTGCCATGTAGGTGCCAAGTAGTTTAAGGGGAAACTATTTCACTCAAAACTATTTTGTTGGCCAAATTGTCCGACACAACTATATATTGTAACCTACAACACCCCATTTTCAATCATAGGTCCAATCTTAGGATAGTGTATTTTGTAGGTTACCAATAGTAAATGATTAAACTACACTAGCTAGATTAGGCCATGTGGTAGGTCTAGTCCTAAGACTAGGTTGGGGCTACAATTATGTCTTGGGGAACAACAATCTCAAAATATCTTAGTTTTAGGATCTTGATCTCTATTTTCATACCAAATCTCCGTCTCCAATCTCTTAGCATTGTGTATTAGCTAATCAAAGAGGTCAAAACCATCATCATGTCAAAATCTAGATAAGCTTTGTATTGTTCCGAAGTTTTTTGTATTTAATTATTTAAATCTCAATTTTACTTCAACTTCAACTATTATTTTATGTTTAATTTGATTACATATGGTTAGAAATAAGTCTTTTTGTATGGAAGAGATTTATTTTGTTATATGAATAATTAATTTTTTACATATATACACAAGGGAAGCACCATAAGATAAACCCACAATGAAATGGGAAGATCATCTCCTTTGGGCACACATATTGTACACAATTTCATAAGGCATCTATGCAATTGGCTTTGAGGTCACACTAGAAATAATACCTCCTTTAATTAATTAGTCTATATCTCATCAACTATTAACAATATAGTTTATCGCATTGTGTTTTCTATTTTTATTAATATTTTGATTTTGATTTTAAATATTAAACTCATATATTTATATATAATCATGATATGTATTTATTCTTCTATAATTTTATTTTTGGTTGGTAACTCGAGATTTGATTTTATTAATGAAATTAAAAAAAGGATTACAAGGCTATTCCCATTACAACATCCATTGAAAACCTTCCAAACCCCAACAACTCCTAATAGCACCCCTAGTCCTAACACCAACTTCAGTTGCAAATAAACCGTAGATTCCAATTGCACCTTCACTAAATCTGCCCAAAGGGCTTACAACCATCAATTCCTAGAGAACCTAGTAACAGGTCAAAAAATTAGAGCATTTTTTTGTCTTCCTTTAGTTTGCGAATGAAAGACCATTTCAAAAGCTTTCTTCTTTTCCTTCTTTTCTCTTTTCCCCTACACTATATGCCAACTATCATCCACCTTTGCCGCCTCCTTTTGCCATTTGAAAGTGGTTTTACAAGGACTCTTCCAACCACCTTTCCCATTTCTAAATGCTTGCTGGCCCTATTCACCAACCTTCCATTTCCCAAGCTCTTTCTCTCACGACTTCACCATTCCTATTTTCTCCATATACTCTGGTGTTGTAGCCTCATTTTTGAAATCTAACTCCTGTTCACTTCTATTAGAAACAACAATGTCATTGTTCCCTACCAGACTTCCTTCTTGAGATGAGGTGAGGTTTTTCCGAGGTTGATCCTCCCTAGTAACCCGCTTCTTTTGTGAATTCCCTTCTTGCTTCAGGCTCCCAGATCTCTGTCCCTCCTCTTCTTTACCTTTCAGCTAAGAATCCACTTGTTGCTCCTCTTGTTTCTCCACTATGTAATGTTGAGGGAACACATCTTTCCACCATGAAGCATCTTTATTTGTTCTATGTTTGACACATTCAACAACCACATGCCCAGTTTGATAGCAAATTTTGCATCTAAAGGGTACTCCTTCGTAATCCAAGGGTTGCACCCAACAACCTTTCAAAGTTCTGACTCGAATCACCTCCAAAGGTACCTTTGATACATCCATTTCAATCAAAATACGAGCATAGATTGAATGCAAAAGATTTGAAGAACCCTCATCCAACATTAGAAAGCTTCCTAAAGAGTTCCCTACAGCCTCTAGACAGGCTTCAAACCAAAACTGCAAAGGAAGGTTAGGAAGCCTTACCTAGAGGGGAGTCCTCTCAAAAAATTCAGTGGCTGGGTTAAAAGTTGGGTGCCATGGCTTTAGTATCAATATATGTTTTTCATCCATTCCCAATGATAGTCACAAAGGATCTTCTTTCTATCCCGTTCTTTTTCAAAAATAACAACAAAAAAACTTGCCATGGGATAAATTTGAAAATACCCTTCTAAAACATACTTCCATTGATTAGAAATCCACTGGTGGAGCTCAACCAGACTTGGCCAAAATCCCTTGAATCTCCCAATCAATCCTAAACCCGAAAAAACTTTTTCATTAAAAAACACTTCCTACTCCAGCTCTTTATCAAGTTCTATTGTGATTTCTTTGGAAGAGGGAAGGAACTTAGCATCCCCTCTCCCCCCTCCAGTTGGCCTTTTGGTTGGGAGTTTCTTTGCTTGAGAGTCCCCACCTTTGAATCCCCTGAACGTAGGCGACTTTTCCCCCTTCATACCATCTTCTCCCCTAGGGACGACGACGTCCATTTGACCTCCTTGTTGGTTTCCCTATCTGTCGCTTTTATTTGAAGTAGGGTTGCCATCACACAGACCGTAGAGCTTCCTGGTTTGATTTTTTTTCCGCCCCATCCCTTCGTCTCACTTCTACCCCTAGCAACGCTCTCGTTCCCGTTTTCAAGCTCAGCTTGTGAGGATAATGACACCAGAGTAATCTTCCCCACTTTCCCCAAATAAGAACCATCGACACTCTCCCTAACTCCAGATTCGATGCCTCCAACCCCGCTCAAATCCTTCGATTCCCTTGATTTTTCTTGCCTCTGCTCGGTCGAGTCTATGTACCCCTCCAAAAAATTATGCTTCAATGGATTTCCTTCAACCATGCCCAGTTTTGCAGTAACCCTAGCACCCACAACCAATGACTCCATCCCTTCCCCCCTTTCAATGGCCACTAAATTTTGGAACAATGTGAAAGACTGAAATATCCTCCACTCTATTCTAGCTAGGGTTGATATCTCACAACCAAAATCGATACCTTAGAGTCTTCATACCCTCAGGAAAGTTATCAAGCATTCAATCTCTCCAACACAAGTATGTGAATATGCAAATCCTATTCTTCTATAATTTATATGTTTATAATTCTAGTGAACTTAATGATGAATGTTCATTTATTCTATAGAAGATGCAATCTAATATATAATATATGTACACTAAATATGAACAATAACTAACATATTTAAAAAAATTAATTACCTTACAAAATTTCACAAAATAAATATCATACATCAAACTAATATCTTCCTCACCAAAGATTTTAAAAATCATATTCACTTGTAATTCTTTTCTAATTATAGTGGGAATGAGGATGTTGATAAAATAAGTAGAATTGTTATATTAATAGTTGGTCTATAAGTTTGACTTAAAAAATATGCAATTGAATCTTGACATTAATATCGCATCTCAATGCATTGCAAAAAATACCTCTACTTATTAGAATTCATGATATTTAGAATATAGATTCTAGTCATAAGAGCTCAAGTGATGTGTGTGTTGCTTCATTAATTGGTCTTAATATTATTTATATTTTGAATCCATAACTAATGATATGTTATGTCCAACATTTTTTGAAATAATTTTATGTTTTCTTCATACTAAGTCATTCTTTCTTACAACCAACATCATCATATTCATTCTTATGGAATGATAAGACAATTGACCAAATTCTTATTCTAAAATATTTCATCATTCACAAAATCAATTCGAACAAACTTTACATTTATTGCCTTTACTCATCATTAATTTTCCATTCCTCCATTCCTTACCCTACAACAATCTCTTCCATGCAAATTGTAATTTTGAATATGTTTCATTACATTACCTCTCACTCCAAGCAATCTCTATTTTTTATATTAAATTATATTAATTTCCCACTCCTCCATTCCTTACTTCACAACGATCTCCTCCCATGCAAATTGTAACTTTAATATGTTTCATTTTTATTATTTCTCATTCCAAGCTATCTCTATTTTTTATTAAATAGTATTAAAGTAACCCTGTGAATAATAGTTTTACTACCTACCTCAATATTCATTTAGAGATTTGGATAAGGAAATAGTAGGTTGTGGGTTTGAACCCTAGTTTAGATGTGATGTGTGGTGAGGGGTCCATTAAACATCACCTGAGAGGTTATAACGTGGCTCACCCTGTCAAGGAGCTAAGTTTCAAATTGTTGGGCTAACCAACCAATTCCTCTTGATAAAAAAAACAATATAGAAGATCATTTCCCTAATTTCCTATTTTTATGACGGGTTTTACCATAAAGTAGAGAAAATTAACAATTTAATTATCTGCCATAGTACTAAAAATCAATAAAGTAAAAGAAACTCACTAATTCTTACCTACCTAGTTGATGACCACTTTATGGACCAAGCGCTCTCAAGTTGGTTTGTAATGAGTTTTCATAAGTGAAATATTGGATGCTTTACTTACCTGCCACAAATTAATTTGAATATTCTTCTTCTTTGCATTTTTACTTTTAGCCAATCTATATATATAGTTTTAAGATTATAAAAGTCCAATTATATGAAATAAACATTTGTATCAACGTTTCATTAGAAAAATAAAATTAGTAAATAAATTTATTTAATAATAAATGTTTGAAATTATAAATTATTTATAAAGTATTTTAAATTTTAAATATAATTTATATTATGTTTTTGAAAAGTTAAACAACAATTACAGGGCGTTGTACCCCACACAACGAGCCACTACGGCCAAAAAAGGACTAAACATCAACAACTAACATAAACAGGAAAAACCAGAGACAACCCAAAGGCAACACAACAACAACCGAGAAACAACTAACAAATAGGCACCAGGAGCAACTAACTGGCATCGTCCCAATTTTTAATCAGGAGGTCCACCGCCTCGTCTCCCACCCACTCTTTGTTTTCCTGGCTATTGTTCCCCTCCAGTTCCTCTTTTATGGCATTAGATAGAGTGCTCGTAACAAAGTGACCCAATTTAATGGTGAAGCGAGTTAGCCCTCAAAATCTTTTGTCTAGACTGTCCAATATCTTCGCCACCTTGTCCGAATCCTCCCCAACATCCATAGCACCCTGAACCTCACCAAGTTCATCCACCAGCGGCTACGGAGAGTGCGAGCCAGAGCCATCAAAAGGAAGCTTGTTGTTCACCAGAGTAAGCTGGGGCCTCTCCACAATATCTTCTTCCACATCTTCTGACTCTTCTTCCTTGTAACCCTTACTGTCCGATTGCTCCTCCTCCAAATCCTCAATGATTAACCTCTTCTTGTTGTTCTTGGCCAGCCTCCTAGATTTCCTCCTAACACTTTCCCCTCCAATCATCTATGTGTTCCCCACAACCGTATCCCCTCTAGAATCTTTCCTAACCGCATTCTTACCCTTGCCATCTTTAACAGTCACAACCTACATGCATTTCTCCTTACCTTTTTTCGACATATTATGTTATTATAAAGAAATATAAATATATTTTAAAGTTAATCTAGGTTAAATAAATAATTGTAAGCAAATTAAGTATAATTTATATTAAATTAATGATAGCTAGGAATAATAAAATGTATAAATCAATGTTATTTTAAGAAATTAAAATCAAGGAGTTCAATATTTAGCTTGTAGAATGATGATGCACATTTCACATAGTGCAGATTCCACTCATTTAGGTTAAAATAAATAAATATTCTAATTATGCTTACTATTTAGAATTTTGTGTAGGATAATAACTTACTCTATGTTGATTCGATTGCTATGGATCAATTTTGAACTATCTATATTTGATCTTTGTTACACAATCCTAATATGGCATAATGCAATCTTTTATTGCTTGATTAAGTGAATTATCTACTCTTCTTCACTCATTGTTAAGGGCTAGTTCTATTTAAAAATACTTTAAAGGGAGAACATTGGATTGCAAGGGTGAAGTTCTCATAGGTCAACTACCTTGATTGAACTAACTTTACAATTGTGATAAAGATTGAAAAGAAATATGCAAGTGATATAGATGTTGATTTTGATGCAAAGTATTGCTCCTTCTATAGACCCAACTTGAAATGTTTCTATAGAATGCTTGTTATATGCTCTAGGATTTCAAATGATAATTTTTTTAAAAAATTCTCAAATGAATGTATTTAAATATCAAGACACAAAAAATTCATGTACAAACATGTACCAAGTTAGCTCCTAATGCGTATGAGGAAAGGGTGAGAGTTGGTTATTTGAATTTTCAAAATTTGATTTTAGGTTACATGCACATTACTTGGGATTGGGCTTGCATGCCATAAAAATGACCTAGGACGAGGAACCTAGAATATGGAGGTGAAAAGTGAATGTATGGGAATCAAGGTTAGTTGATAATGTGAATATATGTAGATATAGGTTAGGTATAAAGACATATATATTGGAATGAATGTAAGTGAGGATATATTCTGATTAGGGAAGGAATCAAACTTGACACAAAAGTGTTTCAAATGGCACTATGTAATTGCATGTGACACACCCACATATTGGCTCAGGTGTGTAAATTTTACCATTATATTTCACCCCTACCTTGAGGTGTATGTGAAACTTAGCATGAACATGTATTCTAAAGTAAAAAAGCACTCACAAACATGCAAGGTGACCCTAATCTAATAGGGTAACTCTAGAAGAATGATATAATAAAGTGTGTAGTATATCACGAGGGAAAGCATGATGCACTATAATAAAATTCGATAATATGGTAATGAAAGCATAATATGGCCCAACATAAGATGATATACACACTCTTTATGAATGTTGTAGCTAAATCATCAACACATTAATAGAACTAGGAGGTAGAGGGATGGATAGATAGATAATGCATCATCAAAAAGCCTAACTCCACCCCTCACTCAACCTCATTCACTTTGGATAATATATTCCTTTTATAATGTGGTTGTGATACAACGGGTAAATACATGGCTACATGTGGATAGATCATGTTATGGGAAGTATTAGTCATAGGATGAGATGGAAAATAAGTATGATCTATAGGTCGAGATGAATTAGTGTAGGAAGAAGTATAATTAATTGTGTGCATAGGCATGGACAATAACATGGAAGGAGAAATAAACATGGTAGAGGAGCGATTGGTGGAAGTAGGAATATTGCAAGGGAGAGGGGTGGTAGATATAGTAGGAAAGGTAACGATGGATGAAAGATGAGTAGAGGTATAATAAATCATGTAGAATGTGAGAAACTTGAGAGGGATATAACTAGGAGGTAGGCCATGTAAAGAGGGGTGAAGGTGGAAAAGGGATATATTACATATATGGTGGGATAGTAGTGGAGGTAGGGGTGGCATTATGGGGTTGAGCAATGGTAATGGAAAGGATAATGGTAGAAGAAGGATTGATGGTAGAAAGAGATAAAGCAATGCATCAAACAAGCATGTAGATGAAGTATTTTCACACCTATAGTTTATAAGACCTATAACTCTTGTGGCTTGTGTATAAATAAGTTGTGAATCATGTATTCTAGTTGTGTATGAATCTTTGCACGAGCCAAGATAATAAGTTCACTACTAAATTCTTGTTGTTCAAATGGTCACCATGATCATAATCATCCTAATTGCTCTCAACATTAGCTTCATAATAGATTTTAATTTTAGTAGAGGGGGTGACCATATTGTATTTAAGCAAGCACTCCTTAAAGGAAGATTATGATCATGAGTATCTTGTGGAATAAACATTATAACATGACTTACCCAAGATAGAAAAATGATACAATAAATAATTTCAAAATTTACAATAAAATTATTAGCAATATATCAAATCTGAAAAGGAAACCCTAATAAGCCATTAAAGGGTGGGTAGGATAGACAAAAATGGAGCACACAGAGTAAGCCACAAACCCTAGAAAGAGAGATATAACAATATAATTACAACAAATAGGATACGAACCCTAGGAAGATTTGAAGAATAATATATCTCAAACCCTCAAAATAGTGAAGGTATAAACCCCAAGGCCAAACCTTAGGGGGTGTAATACTGGATGAGTTCACAAAAAATTAAATGAAAATATACCTTTTTAAAGCTAATCTAGGCTAATTAAATAATTACAATCAAATCATGCACAATTAACATAGATTAAATAAATAATAGTTGGGAATGATAAAACATGTAAATCAATGTTATTTTAGGAAATTAAATACCAAGGAATTAGGTACTTAGTTTGTGGAATAACAATGAAGATGAGGACTTGGTATAACACATATTCTACTCACCTATGTACAAAAAATAGATAATCTAGGTAATGCTCATTGTTTGGAATTTTGTGTAGGATTTCAAATGAATTGGGCCGATTTCATGGCATGGATCAATTTTGTGCCACACATATGTGATCTCTAACATATAGTCTTGTTTTGACACTGCAATTTTTGTTATTTGATTTGTCAAATTCCCTACACTTTACTAATTACTTGATTTAAATGCTCTAATGAATGTCTTTAAATACTAAGACATAATGAGCCATCCCATAAATATGCATCAATTTAGCTGTCAAGGGCTATGATGAAAAGGTGTAAGTTGGTCACATGAATTTTAAAGATTTAATTTTTGAGTTACATAAGTGCCACACATGATCAATCATGTACATTGTGAAAAATGACATGAACATGGAATATAAGGATCATGTACATTGTGAAAAATGAGCTAAGATATAAAACATGTAATATGAGAATCATAAATGAATGCTCGAGCTTATAACTAAGGTTTTAGAGCCGCATCATCAAATATGATGTCATATCAACATGCTTTTTGTCGAGGTGTCCAAAAAGGCCCAAAAAAAAATGAGACCAATAGTTATGTACTAAATCATTTTTTATTGGTGCACTGATGTAACATCACATGATTTGTTGCTTTTTAGATCTAAGGAATACATTTCATTCAATTAAGGGTAGTTATCTAGTTATTTGCAATACTAACAACTTTAAAATCACAACTATTAGTCTAATATTGTTAAAAATAATGAGCATTAAATCAACAAATGCTATAACAACTATTAGAACATGCTAAGGTGTGATACCTTTTCCTAAACTCCATTTACCTAAAAATAGATAAAACTTGAACTCAAATGGTTAAATATTTACAATATATTGGTAAGAAATTCTTCACACACTCTTTTTTTAATATGGGATGGGATGGATCTATTTGGCCGTACCATACGGGTACATTAAATAAGTACCAAATAGCTGCATTTAAATAAACGTTAGCCCTAAATGAATGAGTTTCTGCGTACTCAAAAATATTGAAAATGATGTTTATATTCTGCAAGGGAATGATGAAGTGTGAGTTTTGATCAAAGAATTTACCCTGGCCCACGGAGATTAAAAGAACTAATAAAATTGGATTCATTTCACACTGACTCGACAAAACAGAACGTTTACACTTGAACCCGACTTCCAAAACAGAACGTTTATACTTGAATCCCGGCTTACATTTAGGGAAGACAATAATGTAGCAATAATAAGTAGAAGCTTGGATGATAAGTTCCTTATTGTGAAGTGGTACATTCGATCTTCTTTCTTGCCGTCTAGGAAATGGGGTCAACATCATATGATTCATCATCGTACTTGTTCTCTTTCATTCCTCCAAATCTCTTCTGTTCTTTTGCTACTGTTGACCAATGCCATGTGTCATATCTTTTCACCTGGCAAAATATCAATTCATTGGTGGCATATTTCATTCCTTCCATCAATCTATTCTCTGTCACCATCTTTCTTCTTTTACGCTGTTTACCCATATGACTCAGCATTTCGGCAAAAGCTCCATGCATGCCTGCTATCTGTGTTCTCTCCCCCCCTTCTTCGCTGAATCCAGAGTCATAGCAAGTACCTAACTCAAACCTTTTTAAATTTCTTATTAGAAATTTTTTACAAGAGAGGAACCTTGTGTCTCGTTTTCTAGGTGTGTGCTTTTTGTTTATATTTTTGAAGTTTCTTGACAGGAACCGTGCAAAGAGAGCAGAAAATAAAGTGGGTCCAATAAGGAAGACTTTAAAATGTTAGAAAAAA
This sequence comes from Sequoiadendron giganteum, assembly GCA_007115665.2. Taxonomy (NCBI): domain Eukaryota; kingdom Viridiplantae; phylum Streptophyta; class Pinopsida; order Cupressales; family Cupressaceae; genus Sequoiadendron; species Sequoiadendron giganteum. The sequence continues at coordinate 27,708,579 of CM021103.1, read as the reverse complement.
TTCTGTAGGGAAACACCCAGGAAAAATCTGAGGGGTCTGAGAAATAGCGAAGAATCCGGAGATTTGGAGGGAACGCAGGCATTTGTCTGTTGGTTTTTATAAGCTTTTAACTGGTGCATTGAGCCTGCAGGAAAATCCTGGGTTGTTAAGGATTTGAATTAGTAAATATACACCAAACATGCAGAAGAAGTTTTGTGTCATAGGTATGGATTAATGGCTGTTTTGTAGGCTGTGTTTGTACTAAATTTGCTTTCCGACTACCCACTTGAAGGAACGCTTGTTTGGAATTGGACCTGTAAATTTGCTGCATATTGGTTTTTATTAGGAAAGGTTTGTATCGGAGATGGGTTGTTCAACGTCAAAGCTTGACAATGAGGATGCCGTCTTAAGTTGCAAGGAGAGGAGGCTGCTTATAAAACAAGCGGTAGAACACAGGTATGCATTTGCAGAAGCACATGTAGCTTATGCACGTGCCCTAAAAAATGTTGGCAGTGCTCTTAGACTCTTAATTGAATGGGATGAAATGTCGTTGGGTTCTTCCATACCCACAACACCTATGTTTACATCCACAACCACTGAGACCAGTTCTGGCTCTCTGCCTGAAAAATCATCTCCACCACAGGCCGAGAGTCCTGCTGGAACTGGTTCTTCGACCACAACTGTCGTGAATCATTTGAGATCAGGAGGCGCGCCTCCCCTCTTTTTTGAGGAAAGGCCACCTTCTCCACAGAGGGTGAGTTTGGAGTCATATCCATATTCATATTCCACCGTTCACCAATTCGAGATGGATGGCTTTTTCAGCACCCCCTTGCCACCTTCCCAATCCTCCGTGGCCTCGTTATACAACAGCAATAACTCAGATTATCTTCCCTCACCTCCTTCTCCTCCTCGAACTTCGACTTGGGACATCTTTAATCCATTCCTTTCACTTGACAATCCATACCCATATCACGACCAGAGGAGATTGAGTCAAGTTTATGAGGAAGATGAGATCAGAATCATAAAACAAGTGAGGCAAGAAGAAGGGATTCCTGACTTGGAAGAAGAGAATCGCGGGGAAAGCAAGAAGGAAGAGGAGAAAAAGGAAACACAGGCACCCGCGGATCCTGTAGAACCTGCAAAAGAACAACCTAGTATTAATGAGCCTGCTGTGGAGTCGAATGCTGATGCACTAACTCAAGTCCCATCTCAGCCAGCTGTAGAAACAGTGATTGATGCCAAAGATAAATCCATAGTGGATGAAATCCCTTCAAAAAGTGCAGAAGGGACTGGAGATGTAGTGGAGCAAGTGAAGGAGAAACCCGGTGAAGAGGAGGTTAAGGAAGAACAGGTTAATTCAGAGGAGGTAAATGTACCTACCATTGTCACCCACAGGTCAATGAGTATGTTGCAGGTTATGAAGGAAATTGAGGACCAGTTTGTAAGAGCTTATCAATATGGAAACAACATCTCTGCATTGCTTGAAGCAAGCAAAGTGCACTACTCTTCAAGCCTTAGTGATATCAAAGGTATGGCGATCTATTCTGGTTTTGGATTTCTGCTATAGTACATCTCCTAATTTTATCCCCTCTACATGTTGTATGACTCCTTTCAGGTCTTTTTTGGCTAAATATTTTTATCATCAAGGATCATCATGGGAATCACTAATGCATAAATTATAAATTGTATTGACTATGCTCCAGACAAAATTTATGAGATACATAATACTGAATTTCCATACAAACGACTCAACTATCTGAATCTTTAGGATCAATGATAATGACAATTTTTACTATGTAAAAGGTTGAGTTGCCATGTATTCATATGCTCAAATGCGGGTTTTTACTTTTTCGTGGCTTTTAATTTGAAAACATCAAAAAAGCCCTTTTGCAGAAAACAGTGGTACTTAGATATCTTCTAGTCCTTAACAAACAAGATTTAATATTTATCTAAGAATTGTCAGATTGACTCATTAATTATAAATTTCAAATGGTAAATTTAGTCATCTGATGTTTCAATGCCAAATACAGAGAATTCTGCAAGGGTTCTGAGTAGTTCATTCAGTCTACTTCGTTCTTTATCATCAAGATCTTCATCATCCAGAACTTATCTCGTTTCATCAAGTTCAAAAGACGATACGGAAGATAGTAGCAGTGATTTTGCCGAGGACTGTATCATGATTGCTGGGAGCCATGCCTCAACTTTGGACAGGATATTTGTCTGGGAAAAGAAACTATATGATGAAGTTAAGGTATTATTTATCACAGTGTTTTCTTCATGCGGGCTTCTGATAATATTCTCTATTTTGAATTTCAAATCCCATTTATCATTAGGGTTCTACAGTTTCAGAGTACAATGCTTTTTAACTTGATATATTCTGCTTTATAGCTTTCTATATATGTCTGCCTTAAAAATATTGGATTTTTAAATACTAAATAGTTGATCTTTGAGAATAGCTGTAAATATTAATGGTGTAATTGATGGCTAAATGTCAACCATCTTCATCATCTAACTTCAAACTGAGTTTCCCACCATTCTGTATGATGTTGACTATTATGTAGTGTGATACTAGCCAAAGGAAAAACCATTCTAGGTTGCAATATAAGCTTGCATCCTTGCACAATACCAAAATTTAACATTTTGAAGTGGCCAAATATATTTTCAGGGATCACAAGCATGCGAGAATGCTGATGGGCCTTCGTGCCTTTAAAATGAATCTTAGTAAATGGGTCAGAGTTCAAATACAAATTCAACTATTCCTCTAAGAGAGGCATGCTTGGTAATCAAGAAACTAATCCCTTTTCTTCCCCTGGTTTGCATATTCCATTCTCATGCATGCCTATTTCTTCCTCTCCTCACTATTGCAAAGCATTTTTAGTACCCAATATAGACCACCCACACTGTTTATATTGGTGTGCTTTGGGTGCTTGCTTCCTACAAGTACTTAATTATTAGACTGATCCATGAAGACAGTGGAATCACAACTTCCATTTGTAGTTCCTTGGTGTTGTCAATCAAAAGGACACCATTTGTTAATGTATTGCTTTTGCCAATTGTCTTTGGAGTCTTACATTCACTAACATTTTGCCAATTTGTAGGTGAACTCAGCAACAATTCTAACATGAGTTAACTGTAGATGGATTAGGGAGATGGATACTTGATGCAGACAATGATAAGCATCAAGTTGTATAATGTTTCCTACCTGATGCCATATATGCCAATTACCGGAATGAAGTTTTTTACATTGGCTACCAGGAAATTGTGCATTCCTTTCTAAGAGTACATTCTTTGATCCCTATTTAACATGATCATTCTGAGTCAGATCCTGGTTGCACCATCATGTGGTTGTTTATTATATGTTTGGTGGCTGCACATTCTTCCAAACATTTCTGTAGATTGTCATTGCCTTATTGTTTAGTAAAGCAGCAAGTTTGTCATTCTTATACCATTGTTTAGTCTGTGGATTGACTGGAGATGGCAGATGATTATGAAGAGTTTACTTTATGTATAGAACTCTTGACTATACAGAGAAGAGAAATGGAGATTGTTTGTTTTTCAGAGAAACCGAATTTAACATTTTTTTTGGTGCAAGATATGTATAGTTGATGGTGACTTCCATACCATGAATTTTAATTTCACTTAAAACAGAAATTTGAACTTTTTACATATAATTTTCATAACTGAGTCGCAATGTTTCCAAATTAGTAAGCATGGAGCAATTTCAGAATGTTATATTGCTTTCCTGTTGATGCTTTTGAAGCTTTTAACAAAGGCCTGCAAGGATATTAGGCGTATTACTACTTTTATATATATATATTTTTTTATTTTTTTTCTTATTATAATTTATTACAGTTCAGATTCATTAAAACTATTATAAGTCTTGAGTCCTTGCTGTTCGATATATTGCATAGAAGCTTTCCGTACGTTACTTTAGCAATTTTGTGTGCATATTTAGAATTTAGAAAAAAATATAACAACATTGACCAGGGATCAAAGGTTCTCGATGTGTTTGTTGTAACTAAATTATGAGACAATTAACATTGACAACCCTGATAATCACCAGGGAGAGGAATATAAATCAGCACCTTAGGTAGCCAAATAATGCATTGTAAATGCTTGTATTAAATTATTTATTAGGATATTGCAGCATTTTGCATAAAATTTAACCACCAGGACTCTAGAATGCATGCTTTTTTGATTGAACATAACATACTCCGTTTTTAGCAAATGCAGGTCAATAATTCATTCTGCTTTACCTTATTGAATGTACGATTGTAAACTATTCTCTGTGCAACAAATATTTTTGCAGGATGGGGAGCGTTTAAGAATAACTTATGATAAGAAGTGCATGCAACTAAGAAATCAGGAATCTAAAGGAGAAGATTTTCAACTGATTGAGAAAACAAGGGCCACAATAAAAAGCTTACATACAAGAATTAAGGTTTCCATCCATGCAGTGGATTCTATATCAAAGAGAATCCAGAAGCTGAGTACTGAGGAATTGCAACCACAACTTGTGGAGCTAATACAAGGGTATGCCTTTTCTTTTTAGTTCTCTATCATATCATGCCCCTTTGCCTATTTCCTACTTTTAAGCTGATGATGCCATGTGATACACAGTAAAATAAGAACTTGAGCTTTGCATATACAAATATGTAATGTCCCCTACTTGGTATATTTAGAATTCTGCCCTAAAATCACAATTTCCGAGTAAGAGATATATTTTATTCAATTACAACTTTTGATAGACTCTAGTTTAACCCTGCAATAATGTTAGCCAACAATTCATAATATAAATTATAATATAATTAATTGATCATTTGTATTTTTGCATCTACTACATTATTTGACATATATATATATAGATGAGTAACTCACAATGCCAATTCTAAATTATTATCCCCTCAATAATCAATCATTGGGGAAGATTAGAGAAGGAACCTCAATAGGGTGCTAGGAGTCTTTCCTACTTCTAAGCCCAAGGTTGGATAGTCAACTACTACATTATTTGACATATATATATATAGATGAGTAACTCACAATGCCAATTCTAAATTATTATCCCCTCAATAATCAATCATTGGGGAAGATTAGAGAAGGAACCTCAATAGGTTGCTAGGTGTCTTTCCTACTTCTAAGCCCAAGGGTGGATAGTCAACCCCTTTATCTACTTAGCAAGGAATCTCTCCCCTCTTCATGTACTTCCAACTCTTCTTCCCATGATCGAATTATAGATGCATTAATAGTTTAGATTGTTAATGCTATATGAATTACAACTCCAATGAGGTTCTATAGGAAATACATGGAATTGATATATTCAAATATATGACATCACTATCTATGCAACTATGTTACTGTTATAGCCACAGAATGCAGATGCAATAGTTTGGTGTGCAGATAATTATTCTAATCGACCTGTTGTAGATATCAGTCTGCAGATTATCTTCAATGCTGTTCGATTGATTGGCAATTTTATATATATATATATATTCTATATAATTATTTCCTTATTTACATTGATTGATATTTATATTTATCTATATATAATTATTATTTATTTATATTGATTGGTATTCATATATACATTTATAATACTCTTACTTATATTGATTGGTGTAGAAATATTCATTTATATAATTATTCTTATCTCCCAATAATTTTCTGGCAGCAAACGGTATTTGTGTACAACAGATATCTCATAATTTATTTCCTTATTTCCCCTTTCAGATCACACTCTCTTATATATTCATTTATATAATTATTCTCATCTCCCAATAATGTTCTGGCAGCAAACAGTATTTGTGTACAACAGATATCTCATTATTTATTTCCTTATTTCCCTTTTCAGATCACACTCTCTACATCTTCCCTGATGCCTTTTGTCCTTCCATTCTTTTGCTTTTATATCTCATCGTGCCTCTTAATGAATAGAGGTTACCCTTATGGAAGGTGGCAGTTATTCAAAGGTCATCTCTTTTTATAACCTTAGTTGCTGCTTATTAACTCAATCGCTACCATTATATCCTATTCCCATTACAAACTTTTGGGCGCTGCCTTATGCATACTAATTATTGGAAATAACTATTAATTACTGTCTTTGTCTTGGGCGCTAATAGGGAAGTCGGCCAGACAGTTTATTAACAAGACACATGTATTTCTCCTTGGCAGCGATGCTAAAGCATGGGTGTGTACACGGGGAGGTCGGTTGCTTTGTAATTGCTATTTATTTATTTGCTGGGTTTTGGGTTGCAGTCTGATCATAGCAGGGATATGATAGTCCACCCTGCCCAAGATTGATCGTCCTCAAGTAATCACAAGCTAGAAGCTCTTGAATCAACCTTATAGATTTGTAATTCTTAGATGTTGCTCCCTTCTTGTGATGCAATTTGCTTCGGTTTGATAATTAGGAATTGAGACTTTACACTAGTGGTAATTGTCTTGGTTCTGTCTGACTCCATGCTATAATGATTCCTTTGAAGGGTAGAGCCGAGTATACTTGTCTCATCTTGACTACCAATAAGGTTAATACCATCTTCCAAAGTATGAGGGAAATTTGTTGTCTGTATTCTTCCGACTCATGTTCTACTGTTCCCCAACAGCTCTTAATAAAACCAAGAGTTGGAAATTGGCAAGACTTGTTACTTAAGACAAGTTTTCTCTTATTTCATCACCACAAGGATCCTAGGCAATGATAAAAGTTCTTCATCACCCCTTGTTGAAATCTAAAATGATAGAAAAATGTTGCATCCTTCATCATGAGGATCATGGGAGTCTTGTTAATAACAAGATCCTTTACTACGGTTTGTATCCTTATACCATCAATTGGGAGTGAGTACAATTTCCCTTAAAGTATACGTTATTTCACCTAATCATTCAAACAAGGTTTGAGGCAATCTTGATTCTAATGAGGATGTAATAGCTTATAGGTCTTTGTAACGCCTAACCTAGTCCAAACATTTTTCATTATATATCATCTTGTCATAGACTCATTAATGACATGTTATAACCTTCTAAATATATATTTTCTAGATGATACTTAAGTTCAATTTTATTGGATTGATCAAGTCAATAAAATGAAAGATGTTCAATAGTTTTAGTATTCCTAGCAAGCAATAGGACTTAAATTAATAGGTTTACCCGAATATCCAATTCTTGTCCCACCTTCCAAATAAATTGGAGGTTATCTATTCTCATGTTTGGTACTAAGTTTATTGTCATGTCTTGGGAACGTATTGTTTTATTTCATCTGATTCATTTAAACAATATCAAATTATCCCAAAGTTTGAAGGGTGAGAATGATCTTGGCATTTGTGGGTTATGGACCCATAATGTAACTCAGCCTAGGCTTATGTAATAATTTTGTTGTAGTTTGATTTGTATCGAATTTATTTAAGGCGCATGTATTCCTAATATTGATGTCCTTGATTTTTAATAATGAACCGAGAAGGATGACTTAGGAGGAAAAGAGCCTAGGGTGAAACGACCCTTGGAAAAAACTATTTTCTATATTACTAGTTCAATGTTCATTACATCGATGTTACGAGGTTGATCCATGCATTGTTATGGTTTCTATGAATGTGGGATGGTTCATATGTATTATGACCTTATTATTTATTAGAACAAATGCATTCCTATCCTTAAGGAAGTTTGATCAATATATCCTATGATAGACCTCAAATTATAGTGCCAATGGCTCTTTTCAAATTTTTCTTAAGATTTCTTTGGAATCTATTATTTGTATGTTCCTTAAGAAGGGATGATTGCTCCAATGAATGTTGTTAATGAAGAGTTTTTAAGTCTTTTTCAGCAAATAAAGTGATCTCAAAGACTGTGATTGTTGGGGGATATGCATGAGTAAGTAATAGGTGAATTTTTCAGAGACATTAGATTTTTCAATCAACTTTTGGCAGTTTTCCACATATTAAGATGAGGATTAGAAGCATGACATATATCTATGATCTTAAGGGTGATGTTTAGTGTTGGTCTTCTTTCCCTTTCCCCCAAGGTATAAAACAAGGGACATTATGGTGATTCACTATAAATGATATTATTTGCCTTATTCAAATAATATCTTTTCCTTAGTTGCAATAGAAACCATACATGGAATAGCTATGTTATGTATAGAAGGTACGAGTATACCTTTTGGTAATGCTTATCATAAATGGATACCTTATGATGTTAAGAATACGTTTACTGAATCCCAATTGTTTGTGTGAAAGTTGTACCTTAACACACTTTATGATTTTGACTATTCAATATTCATAAAAAGCTTGACATTGTGACAAATTATGTATAATCATATTTTTTACTTAGTTAGGCTTTAACACTTGTTTTAGTCTTTTTTTTTTGGGTTTGTTTACCTCTCTTCAATATATGTTGGTGGCAGGTTGAATCCATTGGATAGAGTTATTCCTTTATATCCATTTCTTGAAGGAATCACCACCCTTCACGATAAATGAGTCGTAGTCTTTCACATTTGAAGGGTCACAACTTTTCATCATTAAACAAGGTTACCCCAAGTTTCCAGGACGGGGACGGCGGGACGAGTCCCCAAGTTTCTGATTTTTGAGGCCAAATTTAGGGACGGCGGGGGACAGCTATATAAAATATAGGGAAAATTTAAAATATATAGGGAAATTTTAAATATTCATATGAGAACATGGATAAAGCATACATAATATACATTATAGAACCTTCACATATAACATTTGTGTTCAACATTCTTTGTCAATACTCAATACACATTGAAAATTCAGAATTAACATACATGAATCATAATACAATCTCCAAGTTATAATTTATAAACTTATATCAAATTACATAAGGTTATTTCCAGCTAACAAATTGGGAGAACATTTGTGATTACAATGAAGATTGTTTCACCTAGGTTATTGATTACTTGGCAGTTGGCACAAAACAATAATGAATAGCTGAGGTGTCTGAAGGCAGAATTATTGTAGTTTGCTGGGAGTGTGGACTACTGGAAGTAAATTTAATGCTGGTGTATTGTCTGATATGGATTTGAGCAGTTAAATGTGGGGACAATTGCTGCACTCAAGGAGTTTTGGGCATCAAATTGCTTTAAAATTCAGCCTATCTGCAATTGTGAAGAAGTAAGAACTATTTAAAAAGGTCAAAATCCTAAGTCTTTGTCTCTAAAACTTGTTAGTGAACAACAAGCAAATAAATTCAAGTATACACACTTTTGGAATAAATTTTTGTTATTTTTTATATATCTCTAATAGAGCATCAAATATTTATCTTGTGAGTGTTCCAAATATTGTGAAAGATATGTGAAAATAATTTAAACGAACAACTCATAAACCAAAAAATTGAAAACTATTATATATATATATATATATATATATTTTTAATTTTTAAAACATGCTTTGATGTGGGGGACTCCTGGGGGACGGTTGGGGGACGGCTCCGGCGTCCCCTAGCCGTCCCCGGGATTGGTCAGCTGTCCCTATTTGGTCAACGCCGTCCCCCCATTTCAGGGACATTTCCTATTTTTTTGCAAAAAAAGGGGACGGTCCCCTGCCGTCCCCCAGCCGCCCCCCTATACCCGGGACGTCTCAGGGACCGGGACAAGGCATTTTAGGGGGGGATGCGTCCTCGGGTTTCCCTGCCATTAAAGAGTCGCAACCTTTCATATTGGGAGTTACAACCTAATTTGACATCACATCCTTTCTTACATCATTATTATTCTTGATAACTTAATTTAATTTACTTAAGGTTCTTACTCTCTATTGAATTCTCCAATGATGTCATGGTTCTTTTTCTCAAATGAAATGCTCTCCCTTTTACATTCTGAGTTTGAGGGGAGTCATATCTTTTCACTTACATAGATACCACTCATCATTATTGCATTTGGATACTATTAATAATTCCATTTTAAATAAGTTAATTTGTTAATGCTTCTCAACTCACAAAGCATTTTGATAGACAACGTTTTTAATATTTTCATAATATTTTTAAGCATAAAGTAATAATATACATACATGGAGTAATCTTGTTGAAGACACATCTGGCATGAAGCAAACACATAGATATACACGATACATGAAGTATACATATAAATACACATAAGACACGAAGCATGAAGCATACACATGAATGCACGTAATACATGAAGTATACACATGAAGCATGAAGCATACACGTGAATACATGTAATACACACAGGAAGCATGAAGCATAGACATGAATACACATAATACATGAAGTATGCACATAAATACACGCAAGTCATGAAGTATACGTATGCGGTATGAATACAAAGTATACGTAAGTCACGAGGTATACACATGAAGACACGAAGTCAAAAAGTATACACTTGAATACATGTAACTCACAAAGTATACTCATGAATACACGTAAGTCGCAAAGTATACACATGAATGCACGCAAGTTGCATGAATACATGTAAGTCACAAAATATACACATGAGTACACATAAGTCATAAAGTATTCACATGAATACATGTAAGTTGCAAAGTATACACTTGAATACACATAAGTCAGTTTGTCTGCAGGCTGGTAGGATTAAGGCTTTGATACCAATTGTAATGTCCCCTATTTGGTATACTTAGAATTCTGCCTTAAAATCACAATTTCCAAGTAAGAGATATTTTATTCAATGAGAACTTTTGATAGACTCTAGTTTAACCTTGCAATAATGTTAGCCAACGATTCATAATTTAATATAATTAATTGATCATTTGTATTGTTACACACACATATATGTGTGTGTGTGTGTGTATACATATATATATGTGTATATATATACATATATCTAGATCAATATATATGTGTGTGTGTATGCATATATATGTGTGTCTATATATATATATTGATCTAGATGAGTAACTCACAATGCCGATTCTAAATTATTATCCCCTCAATAATCAATCATTGGGGAAGATTAGAGAAGGAACCTCAATAGGGTGCTAGGAGTCTTTCCTACTTCTAAGCCCAATGGTGGATAGTCAAACCCCTTGTCTACTTAGCAAGGAATCTCTCCTCCCCCCCTTCATGTACTTCCAAGTCTTATTCCCATGAACGAATCATAGAGGCGTGAATAATTTAGATTGTTAATGCAATACGAATTACAACTCCTATGAAGTTCTATAGGAAATACATGAAATTTATATGTTCAAATATATACATTAAGTAGCATACCACTATCTATGCAACTATGTTACTGTTATAGCCACAGAATGCAGATGCAATAGTTTGGTGTGTAGATAATTATTCTAATCGACCTTTTTGTAGATATCAGTCTGCAGATTATCTTTAATGCTGTTTGATTGATTGGCAATTATATATTTATATGTTCTATATAATTACCCTTATTTACATCAATTGATATTTATATATATCTATATATAATTATTATTTATTTATATTGATTGGTATTCATATATATATTTATATAATTGTTCTTACTTATATTGTACACTTATCTCCCAATAATGTTCTGGCAGCAAATAGTATTTATGTACAACAGATATCTCATAATTTATTTCCTTATTAAATTATTTCCCTTTTCAGATAACACTCTCTTCATCTTCGCTGATGCTTTTTGTCCTTCCATTCTTTTGCTTATATATCTCATTGTGCCTCTTAATGAATAGAGGTGACCCTTATGGAAGGTGGTGGTTATTCAAAGGTGATCTCTTTTTATAACCTTAATCGCTGCTTATTAACTCAATTGCTACCCTTATATCCTATTCCCATTACAAACTTTTGGGCGCTGCCTTATGTATCTTAATTATTGCAAATAACTATTAATTACTGTCTTTGTCTTGGGCGCTAATAGGGAAGTCGGCCAGACAGTTTATTAACAAGACACAGGCATTTCTTCTGGGCAGCGATGCTAAAGCATGGGTGTGTACACGAGGAGGTCGGCTGCTTTGTAATTGCTATTTATTTATTTGCTGGGTTTTTGGGTTGCAGTCTGATCATAGCAGGGATATGACAAAACATTATACTTTGGTTCTAGTTTCTACACAATAGAACTGACTAGTGGAAATGGCTTTAATAAATTCGAACCTTATATATGGAAAAACATAAATATGTATGTATCAGAGAGCCAAAGTTCAACAACAGTCCTACACTTTGACCAAAGATACTGAAAATACATATGTTTTTCTTTATATTGCATATCATTTACAAATATTCTGCTAATAATGAGACCAATACAAGCTCTTGCAAGCACTTAGTGGAGACTAATACAAGCTCTTTAAGAGAAAACACTAGAAATCACCTATGGAAGACCAAGAGTCACTACTTAGAAATCCACTTTATTTAGAAACTATATCCACTTTAGAAGACAATTATGGAAGACCAACAGTCACAACTTAGAATTCTTCATTAGATGTCCCTATGGACATTTGAACTTGAGCCTCCACAAGAAGAACCCAACATTTTAACCAATTAAGTTCAACCCCCTTGGACTAAGATACATATGTTACATAAGGGACATGTATTATAGAGTACAGAGCAATTTTTTTTAAACAATTGTACACCTGACCAAAGACACTACATATACATATGTTACACAAGTTATATGCATTATAGAGTACAAATCACCAATGGAGATCATTAACTTATATTGGATGATTAGGAAAGAAAGCACATCAACTTATCATTGTAGATCATGGATTCATGAATAACAAAGAAATCATAATAGAGGCTGCTGATGAAATAGGGAAGAATGCAAAACAACACATCATTGTGGATCATAAAGAAGGAAGAAATAAAAATTGAGGCAAACATTAAGGACTGAGACAGCTCACTTAATGTCTTGTAAACTTCACTTTACATGGTTTAAGGGATGATATTATTCCCAAACTTCGAAGTATTCACCTATGTTGCTTATCTTACTATCCTAGATTCATTAACTATCTACCATGATTCAGCAGTAGGATATGCATTTATCAACCGACTTTGATCAACTAATTCTTGACACATTTTAATTTGTGATTGGTTGTTATTAAAAAAATGTTTCTTTTTACATTTTGATTTTTTTGGCAATATTTCGATTCTGCATTTCCTTGTATATCCTTAAGGTTGTAGCCTCCAAACATGTGCTTGATCCATCCTTGAAGATCAGAGTGCATCTGCTCAAGGTGTTGAGAGTTGGAGAAAAGGTGTCTTGGTCTTCTGATTACCCAGTTTGATAGGACCTCTCATTCTGCAAATTGAAAAGTTAAGTGCAGTCCACCACATAATAATGAATTAAATGGTTGCCAGGTTGCTAATGATAGCTAGTGTTTTAAGATAATTGATTATTCTGATCATTGCACCCTCTATATTAAGTCTAAAAATTTCAAGTTTCTTGGGGATGTGGATGTAGGATATATTTTCTCTGGCAGGGCTTGGCAGAGGAACTGATCATGAACTTGGATTGCCAAAAGAGTGATTTGGTACTAGCTAGATTAATTAAAAGGGAAGGGAAAACAGCTTTTGCAGGCTGCTACAGTAGATAGGTATAATATGCCCATGTGCATTAGGGGAATAAAATAGAAAAATAAATAAATAAAATAATTAGGATTCTATCTTAGGATTGAAAAATAAAGTTTTAGAAAGAAATTTGTTTGCAGGAGAATAAGTCTGCTTCAGACAACAGACTTGAGTGGAAGCCAAATTTTAGGAGTCTACTTGGAAACTTTAGTTAAAGTAGCAAATAGTCTACATGGGGTTAGAATTTTAATTATGCATATGAATTGAAACTGACTAAATAATTAGGGAAGATAGATGCAAACAAACCCCTGTTCTCTCTTCAATCCTCTTTCTTTATAAATGACGAGAATAATCCTTTCAGGTGGTTGGGAAATTAGATATTCAGAATGCTGTAGTAGTTTGTCTTTAGGATTGGTTGTCTTCACCAGCTGGAGTGGCTCACCTTAGAGCTTGGGCTGTTTCAGTAAGTCTAGAATAGTTTTATTCCTTTCAAAATTCTCCTTTTTAACTTTTGCAAAGTGACAATGATCCAGATTAATAATCTTCTCGAAATGAATGTCTTGTAGAGACTTTTTAGATTGTGGAAAAGATCATTACAGTTATATCAGAGCCCGAATGCTGCAAGCCTATGAAATGAATTCAATATGTCTAGATCAGAATCCAAACATGAAGAAAGCAAGTTTGAATTTAGGGAGGTGGTGCAAAAGCTATTTCAGTTCCTGATCCAAAATATAAATAACAGGAGTCAAGATCTTAATGATGCAAACCATGGAGCTATCCTACAGAAAATGAGTCATACATTCTCTCCTTCCTCTCATCAATCTTCATGTAGGGTTGAGATCTTACGTAGTCATAATACCATTCAAGAATAAGGTTTTGCTGGTGTTCCCAAATCACCACCTCCTTCTAGGCAAAAGGAATTCAAGAAGGGAAGCAAGAGATTTTAATAGAGGTCCAATTAGAAGATGTTGGAGAGCCCACATGGCCATGATGAACACTTCAGGCTGAATTATGATTTTTATGCATATTGTGAGATGAGAAGAAAATGAAATATTGAACATGTGTAACAAGGAACAATCATCCTAGAAAAGATAATTAACTTAAAATGCCAAAGGTAGAGGTCCCCAAATTTGATGAACCAGAGAAAATTGAATGCCATGCATGGATTCGTAAACTGGATGTATAATTTAGTATGTATCCAATGACTGATCCCGAAATTATTCAGTTTGGATCACTACACTTGGAGGGAACTGCATATGGTTGGTGGCACCATCATGATCTGGATGTCCAAGACGGTCTTAAAGATGAGGTCTGGAACTGGTATGATTTTTCTTAGCTTTTTCTTGATATGTTTGACAAGAAAACCAGTGATGATTATTAAATATAATGTAACGATGAGAAATTTGCAGCAAAATATGCAAGAATTTGTTGACAGTTATAGTGATAAGTTTACAATACTTTGCATGATGGTCTGTGGCAGTCCAATTTCTCTACAAGACTTTGCATGATGAAATAAGAGTATTTGTGGAAGCATTAAACCCAACAATTTGGATGATGCCATTTTACAAGCTAAATTATATGAGAAACTGATTAAAAACAAAACAAAGAGGAAGCTGCCAAGTTCCTTGTCAAAAGAACAGCCTAGCTCAAATAGAATCACACTCCATATTGATGCAAAAAAGCCACTTGAGACCAGATCTAATGCTCATAATGCAGTTAGGGAAGAGTTGAGGAAGCAGGGTAGATGCTTCTTATGCCAGGAGAAGTGTGCTGCAGGATGCAAATGCAAAGAAGATCGAAGAAGACAATCAGGCACCATTTAATGAATGGTGAATGCCGAAATGCAGAGGAAAAAATACCAAACAACCAAATGTAAAGTAATATAGAGTCTAGACAACTAAGGAAAGTGCAGCAGTGTCTAAAGAGTTGACCATAGAACAAGAATTTGAAAAGGCCACTGGGTTTCCAACTTTCCAAATAAGAGCTATTGGAGTCTCAGAATCGAAGATGTTATCAGTAAGGAGTTAAGAGGGAATGCCAACCAAAGGATCGGCTTCGGAAAAAAAATGTTAATGATAGTTCAAGTTCTTAACCACAGCTTAAAAAGGCCTGACTAGGATTGAAAACAAGAGCCGTTGGAGTCCCAGAATCAAAGATGATATTAACAACTTGGAGTAAAGATGGAATGCCAACCACCAAAGGTCAAGCTTTCAGTTTTTTTTGTCCAAAGTTGGAGTTAGTTCAAGCCCTTAAACAAGTTATGAAACGTTCAACTGGGCTTGAAAACAAGAGCCATTGGATTCCCCCAATCATAGATGATTATATTTGTAGCAACTTGGTATAAAGAGGGAATTCCAACCAAAGGTCAAAAGTGTGAAAACAGTTTGTTGTGGAGTTGGTTCAAAGCTCTCCACCACAGGTAGAAACTTTCAAGATGCATAAAAACTTAAAGTAATAGTGGTCCAGTTATGAACAATTGTTTGACCTTCTTTATACATTTCATGTTTTGATATAAAGTTATTTCTTTCTGACAAAGGAAAGGTTAAACGGTATTGGAAGAATCTACTCTCCAGTTTCCTTGGTGTAATTGCTTCTAGCACATTGACCAGTGAAAACAATTATTTTAGCAATCGTCTTATATTTTACTTTTCAGAACATAGGCTTATGTCTGGATTTTGTTGATTTATAATGCCAGTCTCAACATAAACATGATAAGAATTGTTGTGTCTTTGCTTTCCTTATGTTCAATGCCACGTCTTTATGATTCTTAGAGGATGTATCAGTTGTGGATAAGATCCTTGTCAGTCATAGAGTTTATGTGAATGTCTAGTGTGTTTTGGTTTTAAAGATGCATATCTTTTGCACTGTTAACGCCATTGGAAGACAGTTACAATCGCTTTGCACTCTTTTAATCATCTCTGCATATTGTTAGATTTGTGCATAAAACAGAGTGCTTGATCCGTATTCCCTTCAATTGTTGCTTCAGATGGTTCAGCGTTTTGGCTATTGTTCTTTGATTTAGTGATCTTTTTCATTTATGTATTATTTTCTTTGCCTTTTCTAATTTGCTGTTTTCTGTAGTAAAAAGTGGTTGGTCTTTTCTTGTTAGGATACGTAATTCTTTTTTGGGGTTTAGTTTTGCTGATATTGACTAATTTTGAATTGCTATCCTCGATCTTCATATGCAGGTTGATGCAAATGTGGAAAGGAATGCTGGAATGCCATCAGATTCAGTATCAAATCATAACAGAGTCAAAGTCTCCGAGTTGCTCTGCTGATGGTGGGATATTGACCGAGTCACACCAACAGGCAACTAGTCAACTAGAAAATGCACTTCATGATTGGCATAGAAGCTTCAGTAAGTGGATCAATTACCAAAAGGCTTATGTCCAAGCCCTCTATGGATGGCTCTCAAAGTGCATTATTCTAGATTCCAATAGCTCCTCTAAGTCAAAGTCACCATCTTCCTCACATACAACAGGTCCTCCTATCTTCACTATCTGCCGTGATTGGTATCATGCAATTGGCCGAATGCGAGGAGAGCTAGTCATTGAGAAGATCCAAAAATTTTCAGTAGATGTCCACAAACTTTGGGTACAACAGGATGAAGAGCATCGTCAAAAGAGGAGGACTGAATATCTTTCAAAAGATCTTGATAGAAAGGTCGCCCATCTACACAGGGTGGAGAGTAGAAGGCAAGATGGGAAGTTTTACTCTGATGGGGCAGGACCTATTGATACTGCCATGTCAGAGCAAAAAATATCAATAGAATCATTTAGGAAGCGTGTTGAGGAAGAAAAGGAAAGGCATAAAAACATTATTCACCAAACTCAAGATGCAACCTTGACAACATTGCAAGATGGATTGATATTCACATTAGAGGCTTTGACAGAGTTTGCTTCAGCTTCTGTTCAAGAGTACGAACAGCTCCATCAAAAAAAAGAGTCGCAGTAGTACAATATCAGGTGTCTAAGATTTTGTAAGGTGAAGATTTGTGTTAGAGGAGGAAACATCAGCTCTTCTATTATGCCTGTGTGGTTTCTCATTTGGGGATATTTTAATATGAGAATTTGATCGTGTAACATATGGTTTTATTACTTAGTGCACAGGTGAATCTGCTAAAGTGTAAAGAAAAGAAAACTAATGCACCGAATTGTACAGTAGTCAGGAATGAAGATGCGGGAATTCATGCTTGGTCTTATTCCTTTGTATGGCATAAGGAGTTGTTGGATATTGACATGGACATAAATTATTTAAGATTCAGATAATTTTATAGTGAGATCTTGGATGGTCTAAGGCTTAAGCAATTGAAGCGGGTCCCAACTGGGTCTACAAGGTGCGACCTAAGGATCAGTTTTTAAGTCAATGTACATGGTATTTTACTTAGTGCATCTCTAGCAATCATCCAAGTGTATAAACCAGCATCTAAAGAAGGCTTGAGAGAGAGACTGTAGGGTGGAATTTGTATTATGTAAGATCGATTCTTCCAGGTATCACTGTTTAAACATGTCCACTCAGATTGAGCAGTGAACAGCTTTGGCAGGGTTAAATTTTTATAGCATTAAAACATGTAACGTACATTGAATATCTTTGATACTAAGAGAACAGCATGGCATGCAATCAGAAATGTGGAGCATTACCAATTTTGATATTTTATTGGATACAAATAAAGGTCCCTCTTTTTTCTGTGTAGATTCTAGTTTTTCTATAGTTTTTCATATACATGGGATTTGAATATCTAGCTGCAAAGAAATTTCAGTTATGAACTGACTCTTTCGTTTCCTGATTTTTTCTCTGTTGGTATATGGTTTGTGGGTTATGCTTTTATTTTTTCATAATGCCACACTGCTTCTTTTTCCCATGTATGACTGAAGGAAAATAAAGTTTCATTAATGTGCAACCTAGGTCAATCCAATAAAATGCATACCCATAAGCACAAAACAGCCTAGGTAAATAAACATGGGTCGAGTTGACTAGATGTAAGACAGTTCAAAATAATTGAATCTACAAATGTATTTAGTTTGATAATCAAACATAGCGCACAAATAATGAAGAAGATTTCGATCTGGTATGTTTTGGGATCCACAATAGCAAATATTAGACTTGTAGGAATCTGAATTCTTTGTTGACTCGGTGTGGAGGAACCCGTGTTGCAAGGTGTGCATCCTTGGTCTCCTTGTGTTGTGCAGCGCAACGTTCACATTCGTGAAATGGCTTAACCTCCTCCTGTGGATTCATTAACTTTGGCAGTTGTGTTGTATTAGGCATTAACAAGTCGATCTTTTGGTGCAACGGCAATTGATTTTGTAACAATTGGTATCAAAGCTTGGGTCACGGGTTCGAACCCCTCGCTTGTGTTGGGGGGGATTGTTGCAAGGTGTGCACCCTTGGTTTCCTTGTGTTGTGCAACGCAACGTTTGGATTCGTGACATGGCTTAACTATTTCTCATGGATTCATTAACTCTGGTGGTTGTATCGGGCATTAACAGGTCGATCTTTTGATGCAACGACAATCGTCTTTGCAACAATCTGACTGTTTGAGACAGATTTGTGATTGTGAATTTGTCACATATGAAGCCGTCCTATGTAATTTTCATATTGTTCTTCACTTCACTAGAGGTATCTTGATTTCTTCTATGCTTCTTGATAAATACCTTAGTTAGGCTGTCATATGATTGAGCTACGAGGGCATTGTGCTTTGATTGACCCCTTGACACTAAGCAACATAAAAAACAACACTATTCAGTTATGAAGATTTAGGCTTCTTTTAGAGCACCAATTGAAATGTCTAAATGCAAATGATGGTTGGATTACTTGCTTGATCTCCTAATTTTTTCAAACGATTACAATGATTGCATTGAATGCCTTAAAATACTAATATTGCCATGTGCAGGAAGATTAAAGGTGACAATTCAGTGAAATTTGAATTTAAAAATTAAACGTAGGGTGTGATGTGTTTGCAATGAAGAGGACAATCTCGTGATTGTAAACTAATCTTGGGTTAGAGAAGGGGCTAGATCACAATGGATAACATATGCATGGAAATAAACACAAGTGTAAAAATAAATGAGTGGATAGGGTGAATGTATAAGGGGTGTGAATACGAGTGTCATACCCCACCAAAGACAATAGGCCACTGACTTTGTTTGAGTTCAAAGGGTGAGAATAATCGCAAAAGTAAACAAATTAAAGTTGCTTCCAAAAAGACAGTAAATAATAATAGAGGTGGCACCAATGAAGGAGACATTAGCATAAAAGAATTTAATCAAGATTAAATTAAAAGCTTATGACAACAATTAGATGATTCCTCCCAATGTGAAAAGTTGTCTTTCTCATATATGAGATATAAAGGGAGGAACATTTCATTGTGAAGAGAGGGAAATCAGCTAACAAACAATTAATCATTCAAGTAATTACTCATCAATCCATCAAGACATATCAATTAGCAAAGATCAATCAAGCAAATAACAATAAATCTATCAATACATCAAGCAATTAGTCTTGAATTTGAGGAAGTGCTGCAAATAGGGAGGACAAAAACTTTTCCAAGTTCATGAGAGATTAAGGACGAAAATCCTTATTTCTCTTATCAAGTTTGGATGAAAACCCAAATCTTGACCAAGGAGGACGAAACCCCTCCAAGGTGGACTAAGAGTTTTAAGGACGAAAATCCTTGAATACTCTTGACAAGTTAAGGACGATTTTTTTATATATTGTCACTACTGAGTTAGGGATGAAAACCTCAGATTTAGCAGATCTGAAAGCATTTCCAAAGAATTCGAGATATGATTGATTTTCAAAATAATGCTATGATTTATTAATCTAAATATTATAATAATTGATAATTTTTAACAAAACTATTATCATTTTGAGTAAGAATTATCGTTTTAAGGCAAAAATAAAGAATATCTTAATAAGGGACATTATAATGGGAAATAAGATAAATATAGGTGTATAGGAAGATGTACAAATGGTAGGTGGATAACATAGGGAATGGACCCTATGCTACAAGTTTATAACATTTGTCAATATGTCTATATTAAAACATTTCTTCATAATAGAAACAAAATTGAATGAGAAATGACATAGGTATATAAATTTCACTATTATATTTTTCCCTCACTTTGAGGCGCATGTAATGTTGGAGTAATTAAGACATCATTTGATAATTAATTAGTTATTAGGTCACTTATTACTTTAATTACTTAAGCTAATCTTAGGAGTTTTTTTTAATTATCAGATTGAGCTATTTATAGGTTAAGTTGTCTCATTGCATGAGATGATGGCACATGTCTCAATCTAATCAAACCCTTATCTAGGGTTTGTTTTTTCCCTTTTATAAGGATTCTCATTCATTGTAATCATTCATTCAGATTAATTCATTGTACAATCAATTGTTCTTTTGGATTCTCTCTTCTTAATGTTGCATGACCATATCAATGGTTATTTCTCTTCAAATGTGATAGTATTTTGGTTGCAAGTGATTTATGGGAGTTGTGGGGTTCATTATCTACTCCAATATGGTATCCAAGCACTAGATTTGTGACTTCCTATCCAAATTCTATGAGATCCAAAAAAATTCGACCAATATCTTTTGCTTGGTGTATTTTTGAGAAAAATAATATTTGGATTTTGTTCACAATCACAAAGAACCATCTGGGCATTCATTAGATTTTACAAATAGTGAGTAGATCTTGCAAAAATTCTGCCAAAATAACACAGTGTGGTCATTTTCCCTATAAAAGGGTTGTGTTTGCTACTTATCAATTGGCTAAATTTACTTCTTTTTCAAAAATTCATAACTTGGCCATACGGTGTCAAAATTGGGCAAAGGAGATATCGTTGGAAAACTAGTTCCAAGAACTTTCCAGTGGTGCAGGTGTCATCAATAGATTTTTCTACTGGTTCATTTGATCCTAAGTCAAAGTAAGATTATTTTTGCTTATGAGCTCATAAATTTTTGCCTATATCTCCAATTTTCGCGATTCTAGTGGCATTGGAAAGATATTTCAGAGCTTTTCAAATCCATTCATTCACTTTTTCAAAATTTGCTCCAAGTACATTTTATTCATTTTTTTGTGATTTCACATTTCTGTCAATTAGTTAATATTTTGACACTTGGAAAGGATCTGTTTGCATGAGATGATATCATTTGATCTGCTTTACATATACTGAGGTTATTAGTCTCTGATTTATCATTTGAGGAAGTATCATGGATTTTTTCTGTTCATCTTTCTGTGGTCATCCTGGCAAAGGATGACTATGAGTCTTGGCGAAACGAAATCCTGACACATCTCAGTTGGCTTGATCTTTTGTCTTATCTTTATGGACTCATACCTACACCAAACACACTAGGGATGTTATCAACATGGGGTAATATCAATGATCATTTTGTAGGAGTGATTTGTTCTAGTGTTGATCATGACACTATGTATTGTGTCGGACATTGATTGTCCCCACACACTTTAGGATCGACTTTGAGAGATCTATGGAGAATCTCATATCTTTCCATACCCAAAGGATCTTGTTGTAGATTGTCCTATTCCTCTTGTAGATGTAGATTTCATACCCTTTGATGATGATACTTTAGAGGAGCTTGAGTATATCATAGGTCTTGCATGTTCTAATGATTTAAAGACTTGTCTTCATATTCTAACTCTTCAAATTGAGACTTCATCATCATCTCCTATTGTTTTTGAGCATCTTGGCATCACCACATCCTTGGCCCCTATTGGTTCAATGCATCAAGACATTCATCATCTTTCATACATAACTACTTGGGATTTCTATCTTGTAGACATGCCATCCTTATTTGTAGATTCTTAGATTGCAAATTTGGAGGATTACTTTGAGGACATTCATCTCCTATTTGTTGATAATCACATCATCATTGTTGGCCCATCACCTTCATCATCTTTGGAGCTTGTTTTACATTAGTCTTCATTGAATTCTATATTGACATTATCTCTTTTCGACATGTGGACACTTGAGAATTTTTTAGAAAAACACATCATTTGGATTTGGATTTTTAATTCTTCCATATTTTGGGAATGACTTCTCTAATCACCAGTGGATTTGTTTCTTTCTAAGGGGAGAAATGTTGTTTGCAGGTAGTAGATTGTGTTTTGTCTTTAGGCATTCATCATTGGCACAAGAGCTCTTTCTTCATAAGGGGGATTCATATCCTCATTTTCTCTCTCATATTGAGGGGACATCTATTGTACTTGGGTGACAGAAGTAGTCCTTAGGGGGCCACATTGAGTCCTTCTATCCTTCTTTCACTAGTGCAATCATTTCATTTTCTTTTTGGGAGAGGAGTTCTTTTCCATGTGATTTTCTCATTTTCTTAGTTATGAGAGATTCATTTGTTTGTACATAGGTACCTCATTAGGCCTTGTAGTTGGTACCCATCCATGTATCCATCATTGCATCATTAATCAATTGTTTAGTTTCTTCCTAAGTTTATCTTATGGGGGTGGGGGGGAGTCTTGGAGTAATTAATACATCACTTGATAATTAATTATTGCTTTAATTACTTAAGCTAAACTTATGAGTGCTTTTTTTATTAGATTGGGCTATTTATAGGTTAAGTTGTCTCATTGTATGAGATGATGACACATGTCTCAATCTAATCAAACTCTCATCTAGGGTTTATTTTTTCATTTTATAAGGATTCTCATCCATTGCAATCATTCATTCAAATTAATCCATTGCACAATTAGTTGCTTTTCTGGATCATCTCTTTTTAAGGTGTATGAGCGCATCAATGGCTTTTTATCTTTAGATGTGATAGGCATTTTGGTTGCAAGTGATTTTTGGGAGCTATGGGGTTCACTATGAACTCCAATATGTGAATCCTAGAATGATCACGTGTTTCAAAATATGTAACACTTACAGGCATGCAAAGTGAATATTTAGGCACTCAAAGGATATTGTCATAGGTTCCATATAAAGAAATAGACCTTGTGAGGATATGATCATGTATGCTCATCTTTTGTGTATGTATTCTCTATAAAATGAATCTTTATAAGTGGCTATAATTATTTGTATATTTAAACAAAGGAATACTTGTGACAAAATGAGCCACTCAACAATTGTTTATATACATAGGATACAAGGATGAAAAAATATATAATCTACTAATCATGTTACAAGCATCAAATCATATAGTATTGTAAACACATAACAATGACTAAAGAATGCATTGTATAAGCACATGAGTTAGAGATGGTGTTAGTGAATAAGAACATGACATCTAGCATGGACAATAAAATGGTGGTGTGGCCCTTAGTGGCCTACTAACGTCTATGTTAGCATATAGAGTACTAGGATAGGCGTGTGCCCATAATGTAGCTTGCAAAAGCATGAGCACATAAATGTTTATAGGGTATTTAGTTCCTAGTGACACATAATTGGAACTATGGGCAAGGGACCTAAAATAGAAGGCATAAAGCTATGATAAGGGGCAAGGGTCCATAACTAGGAAGTAGAGTGCTTAACACAATACTTCCAAACTTAATTGAAATGGCTCAAGCGAACATGATAATGTGCAATCAAATCATGGAAGTTTGAATAAAATAAAAGGCCTCATGCAAGCAAGATAATGCAATAAGGTGCAATAGTGTGTAAAAGGGGAAGGTCAATGCCCCCATGTTGAATGATATGTTGAAAGTAGTACCAATATAAAGTGGAAAAATAAATTAGGCCTTCTATATGTAAAATATGGCAATAACAGTCCAAATGTGGAGGAACAACATGGTGTCCCGAAGGTGACTCAAAAGATGTATTTGTATTTAATCTCATAGTCATATAATGTAATAATCAAATAAAATAGCCTTAAGTGATTTGATAAAAAAAATTTAATGAGCAATGATGTGTAACACATTGATTAATAACCATCAAAGCATATATGCAAATAAGATATGACTGATGAAGCATATGTGAAATCGAATTTGTATTTGTCAAGAAATTGTCAGTTTGTGAATGATTAAACAGTAAATGCACATGGCATAAATGATAAAACTGATGAAAAATTAGCACACATGTGTTCTTATAATTATTGGTAGATAAGTGTCATGTGTCAATATAGTTCTTGAAATATGTCATTGCCAAAAAAGTGTCATTTATGTGAGAAATTTATGTAAGAAAAATGATAGTAATAAATGCACTATGCATGAAAAACAAGCCCGAATATGTACAAGTTGAATATTAATGCGACTAATGAATACCAACATGAATATGATTGTATTGGATTGAAAACAAATATCATAGGATGCAAAATTTTCAGATTGCAAATTTTGAGACAATTATAAAAGGAAGGGTGAACAGTGAAAATCACTTTTAATATGCATGATCAACCGTATAAGACCATTACATTTTAGAGCTTGGAGCTATCTACTTTTTGTGATAATTGTGTTTTGCTAGAGAAATGTACCAATGAGAAGATATTGTGTGCAGATTGAGTGTGATGAGTATGTTGACATTGCAAGAACTCAAACCCTAATTTTATCATTTTTTAGATTAGGAGGATGTTATTTGTTTCTTTTTTGTGATTCACAAACTTGTCTTGTGTGTTGCAAGGTGTGTCCCCTTGGTATCTTGTGTTGTGTAGCACAACACAAGATACCAAGGGGACACACCTTGCAACACACAAGACAAGTTTGTAACACTTGGGTTCATAACATGGCTTAACCACCTCCCATGGATTCATTAACTCTAGCAGCTGTATTAGGCATTAACAGGTCGATCTTTTGGTGCAATGACAATCGTTTGTGCAACAATTGGTATCAGAGTTTGGGTCATGGGTTCAAACCCCTCACTTATGCTAGTGGGGGTTGTTGCAAGGTGTGTGCCCTTGGTCTCCATGTGTTGTGCAACACAACACTTGGGTTTGTGACATGGCTTAACCACCTCCCGTGGATTCATTAACTCTAGCGGTTGTATCGAGCATTAACAGGCTGATCTTTTGGTGCAGTGAAAATCGTCTGTGCAACATTGTGGACCCATCTTAAGCTTGTATACTTTTCCTATGGGTTTGTATTGACCCACCTACTTGTCTCAAGACACCATAATCCTATCATCTGTAAGTTTTGATATTAGTTGATTGAATTTTATCATTGATCATGTAGTAATGATATTTTAGTTTTGTGTTTTATAGTTTGAGCTTCAAATGTGTTAGCATATGCAAAACCTGTAGGTGTTATGTCTACATGCATGACCAATTGAGGATAATGCCCAACATGCACTATTAGAGGCTACTTGTCTTAGGCCAATGGTGACATTGTTGGCATTATTCAATAATAAATATGCTTACCACCACATTAGTTGGAGGTGGGATTTGAACACCACAAGAATTCACCTACCTACAAGTGAAATGCTAATGATGATAGAGGATGTATGGAGGATTCTCTAGATCTTAGTGAGGGGGAGGAGAGTATAGGCTTGCTCCTCTGCATCACAAGAGAATAACAAGCTATACTAGTGGTGTACAAGTCAGATTGGGCATCGATAGGGTGGAGCTTTATTTATAGAGATCATGATGGGAATTGTCATAGGTAGGAAAATGTATACTACTCATCATTAGTCTCTTCATTCTTCTAGATGATAAAAAAATGTACATAGCTTATGATTTGATATAGTTATGTTGGGAGGTAAAGGAGCAATAGGTGATATTTGCATGGGTTTGCTATCTATTAGCCTAGCTATACAATGATTAATACACATTTGTGGACATGGGTTCCAAGTCTCTATGTGGGACATCACTTCTATGATAGTTATATGAGCATTAATGAGTGTCAAGCCCCCAAGATTATCTCTAGTAGCAATGGGGCCATAAGTAGCATTGGTGGCTTGATGGAACACCATGTATATTTTTCAAGAGAGGGAAGGACCATCTAGGCATGGAGATATATTTTTGATTGGATGAATCAAATATGTGTCACTTGGAGAGAATATAGATAGCTAGCCATTGGACAAATATAAACTTAGTATGATTAGACATCTTAGGTTGATTTTTGGTAGATAGCATGATTATGGAGTTGTTTCATTATGAACTTGTACTTTGCCAGTTTAGGATCCATTATATGATGCCCCTTGAACTAGCATTATATAGACATCACCATAGATGACCATTTTGTCAGGAGAGACTAAGGCCTCTATCAATATAATAGGCAAATACAAATGATGATGAGATATCCCCTAGTATATGTATCAAATCAGGATGATGCAAGGGTCTCATTGGATCATGACACATGTTTAGGGAGGGAAAATCCACCCTCATTCTATCCTCTAGATGCCCCAACAACAACACCTACAATAGGAGAAGCTAGTTCGTAGGGTGCACTAGAAATCACCCAATTGCAATAGGTATTGGATGATGTAGACTAGTAGATAGACAATCTAGGTATACTTATGACATTGCATTTAAATTTTCATTTCTTGGTACCATATCATCTATGAACTATGTGAACAACAAAAGATGTGATCATGCAAGGAGTATAGTTGAGTGATTGAGTCTCATCTCTCTCACTATAGAGCACCTAAATTAGGGAGTATCAACCACAAAAATAAATCATAGTGTCAAATCATTTACACGTTGAATGATTTGCTCCATATTTTGATCCCATATGCCAAGCCACTATGACCTATTGGGGTGTCTCCATTGATGTAGCACCAATGTCACAAGAGTGGGTGAGAGTAGACACAAAGAGGGGTGTGTCCATACCACAATAATGTAGTATCCAATCACAAGATGTGGTACATGCATGAAGGGACATGCTTGAATGAAAGAGATGCAAAGTTTTATGCACATAAAACCAAGCATGTACTATCTAATCATTTGTTTATCACACACTTAATAAGTGAGTTAGAGAGTGCCTAGGTGACTATTTGGATGCAACAAGTGGAGGTAAGCACATCACATGAGGAAGTTAGGTGCCTATAGAGGATGCACACCATACTACAAGATATTTCTCAATTGTGCTCTTGGATGAAGATTGATGCTAGTGGTTGGGGTGATGCAGGGGGATCATCAAGAGCACCTCCCTCCAAGAGAGTCTCAACATACATATAGTCCATGTATATGTATTTTGACAGTTTGATGCATATACACATTTTATTTTTTATATCATGAGACACTTTGTGTTTTTATTTTATGTTATTCTATCGATCTTATAGATGTTCAATATTTTTTGTTACATGCCCATGCTATAATCTATGTTCTATTTTCTAGGGTTCATATGTATATAAAATGTATCATGAATAATGCAAAACATGTTATCTAGTGTAATCAATGAGCTCTAATAATGTGAAAATCTACAAAGATGGATTATTTAATTGCCCAAAATAAAGTTGTATAATCAATATCATATGAAACAAATGAACCAAAAATCTACGATAAATATGAATCGAAGAACTTTTTCTTTTTATTGTTTAACTATTTAATTATGTCTTCCAATCCTGTAATACATTTTCTTCTATTTTCACATAATTCAACAAATCTTCTATAACCTTGTACATTTTTCCAAAGTCTAATTCCTTTATATAGAACCATTTTCATAAGATCATATCCAAGACCAGGAAAGTGTCTGAAGGATGGCTTTGGAGAATGTGATGGTGATGTAGAAGACGATATCTATGCTAGTATAAAAAAATTACTTACAAACATGTATCTTTTGCATTTTAGAATCAATAAAGTAAACAAACGAAGGTTTTAATCTTATCTATCTGTATTTCACCTAGGCACTATCTTAATTCCTTAAGAAAAATATCTATGCTTTGCTTTAATACGAACCAGATGACTGAGGGAGGATAAGAAATAAAGAAGCTGATTTGAATTTACATGTCAGACTGAAATCAGTGACAAGATAGAAATCAAGATAACTTAATTTGATGGAAAACTGAACTTGGGGTGTTTCTGCAATCAGAATGGAAACATGGAGGAGAGTGCCCAGTTATGGAAGCTCTGCATATGAAAATTATAACTGTTCAGTATAGTGGCAAAAATACCTGCAAAATAGTTACAGAACCAAAAAAAATAGAATACTAGTGTATACCAAAATAAAATAATAGAAGTAAATAATTGAAATGAAAACAAAGGTTAGAAAATGAGTTATTCAATCTTAACAGAATAAATTAACTAAAAAAAATGTTTGTGATAGGGGAAAGGGTGGATTATATAGGACCCTGTTGAAGTGGTTAGAACCTTATTTAAGCTTTTTGTCTTGATGGGTAGGCAGTAGATTTTTGTGTGTACTTATTTTATTGTGCTCCATCCCAGGAATGTAAGTAGTTGCAAATTATTTATTGGAATTTTTATTGTTCTTTGTGTATGGTGGAAGCAAGGAAATGATACAATTCATGTTGTGAAAGAGAAGAAAGATCAATATGGGTGTTTAAGGGTTTGGAAAAGACACTAAAGAAAGAGCTCTTAGATTTGTTGCATGTTAAAGGGAAATTAATAAAAGAATATTTTTTTTTAGAAGAAATGGAAGATGAGATATTATTGTTTTGTGTATGTTGGAAGCAAGGAAGTGAAACTATTGGCATTTTTAAAGAGAAAAAAATCAATAAAAGGTTTTTAAGGATTTAAAAAAGAAGTTAAAGAAAGATTTCTTAGACCAGTTGTATGTTAAAGGGCAATTAATATATAAAAGAGATTTTGTTTTGGAGAAATAGGAAATAAGATATTATTGCTTCTTCAAAGAAGGAAGAAGCTATAACATATCAGTTACAAAGATTATGGAATAATGCTAAACGGAAAAGAAAGGAATGGTTGTTGCCTCTTTAAAACAAAGAAGAGGAACAATATATGAGCAATAATACTTGTAGAGATAACAAAATCTATTTAGAAAAATATTAACCAAAAAAAAACAAGGGCTATTGCCTTTTCAACAACCTAGAATGTTAATGTTTTTGATAAGATAAGCAACATTTATAGGGTGTTGTACCCTTCACACAAAAATTCCAAAGGGCCAAAGGAAAGCATAGTTCAAACAAAACTTGAACTAGAGGAACAAACAGAAACAGCTGACCGACAGTTGTAGAAAAACCTAAAAATTAAACATCCCCCGAAATAGAGGGGTCTAAATTGACTCTTTGAACCCAAGGCCGTGAAGAGGCAACGGATTTGGGGAGTCCCTTCTTCTTTTGCAGCACAACTGACTAGGGAGGCTCATAATTGAGAACCAACGAGTGAAGCGAGGGGAGCATATCCCCAACAACCACCTTGGGAGAGGAGCCACCACGCAATGAGTGAGTCGACAACAAAGCAACAAAGATCAGAGCAAACAAAGGACCAACATAGTCATTCAACAAAGGACAGGCAGGTTCTGGCAGAATAGCGATAACAGAAGGTTCCGACAAAAGATAGACAACAAAACAGGGTAGAGGTTCCACGACAAGGATAACCAAAAGAGGATCTTGGGTAGGCTTGGGAGGGTCACCCTCCTCAGAGGAACTATCCGAAGGGGGAGAACCAATAGTGAGATGGTCTGTGAGAGCATTCTTCCACCAAGTAGCAACACTTTTGTAGCGAGTAAGAGGACAACTAGAAGCCAAGTGACCAATAGAGAAACATCTCCTGCAACGAAAAGGGATCCCCTCATAGTCCAGAAGCTACTTCCAAGGTTGGTCTACCACCATCAATACCACATCACCATGGAGTGGTTTGTAGATATCCAAATCGATCAAAATACGAGCCACCGTAGTATGCCCAAGATCCCGAGACGTAGAATCCACCTTCAAAAAGCTGCCAATAGCTTCAAAGCAAGAATCCTCTCAGAATTGGAGAGGGAGATTCGACAAATGAACTCAAACAGGTCTAATATTCAAAGGCTTTGTAAGAGGATTGAAAGAGCGAGACCACAACCAGATGAACAATGAATGAACACCCCACATCCACACCTGATCCAACACTCTTTCACGATCCACAGGGGTAGAGAAGGTTGCAAAGAAAAAATCTCTAGCACTAGGATAGAGGTCAATCTGTCCAAAAACCAAAGGCTTCCAAGAACCAAACACCCACTCATGGAGATCAGGCAGGGAGGGCCACACGCCATTAAACCTCCAGACCACACCTCGATGCACCTAGAAGTCTTCATTCTTAGCAACCTTAGGCCCATAGACCACAATAGGGGAGTCTTAGGCAAAAGGTAGAGGATGAACCCTAGTTGAAGTCGTAGCAAACAAAAACCACACACAGTTCTTCAAAATTGCATTAGAAAAGGACTTTTGTATACCACCAGTAGCACCAGCAGCAAAAATAGAAGGTGACACCTCAGGAAGGAGAGGAGCAAAGGGAATACAATCATCATTTTCCAGTAGAGCAACATCAAACCCCAAAGTAGTGGGGGGAGCCCCAGCCACCAGATCCCTACAGGCAACACGACCAACAAGCAATGACAAAGACTCACCACTCTCCCCGACCCATAGGACCTTGCCTGACCCCTACGTAGCACCCACAGTCGGCAAAATCAACCCAAAATGTAACCCACAACCATCACCAGGGCACACATTGCCCATTGGAATCAATGCAACCTCATGGTCATTCGCAAGAGTCCGTTGAACGATGCTTTTCTTTCTCTTGCTCAGAGACATTTCAAATTATTATGTCCCAAAAACTATGTACCAAAAATTAAAGTAATATAACAATGTCCAAAGAATCCAAGAAGCCAAGATTTTAGAGGAAGAGAGTAGCCAAGAATCTCTTAATTTTTGCAAGGTTTTATTAATTAGAAAAATAAGATCTATTTACAAAGAAGTGTTCATTCATTAGGGTTTTGTCTAGTGTAAAATATAAAGATGGGTTTAAATGCTCATACAAACTATTGAAGTGCTAAGGATAAATCCACAAATGTGGGGATGCCTTTGCAATTGTAGAATAGTCCAAGTATGAATAAATCAATAAAATTATCAAAAATAGGCTAAAGACAACTTCAAAATAGAGTGGCAATCAGTGGGGGAGGAAACAAGCTAAGTGTACACTAACACATTCTAAGGGAATGAATGCTCGAATGAGTTTAACATGTAGAGTTGAAATTATAAAGTAGGCAAATTTTGACTACATTCTAATTTCACTTTAGTGGGGTAATGTCATTAGGTGATGTAGTCTATCTAAAGTATAGAAAGTAAACTTCAAAAGTAAATTGCATGAAATAAATTATTTAGAGGCTACAAAAAGGATAAACAATAATGTTATCAAGTGAGAGTTTTTCCTTCAAATTTAGATATACAAAAACCATGGTCTTATAAACCATTAATAGTAAATCATACATATAATCCAACACATGCACATCATCTAGACAAAATAAACTAGAAAATCTACACAGGAATGTCTATATAGATATTGAAAAACATCTATAAATATTTACAATAGAAAATAGAATATCTATAAGAACATATAGATAATTTTTAGTGTGCTCTATTGCTAGAAAATAGAGAGATAATCCTAGCATGCTCTATTGCTAGGAGAACAATAGTTATGATTCTAGCACACTATTTCTAGAAATCATACAAATAATCTCATGAATCACCAACCCTAGCATACTATATAGTAGGTTCAATTACGATACAAAGTTCTAGGTACAAGCATATTTTTTACTCGACCAAAAAAAGGTGATGCTAGGAAATCATGGAAAAAATATAAGTGATAATGTATTTCCACTTGAAGTTGTTTGAAGAAAGAGAAAATATTAGAAGTGAAAATATGGTGATATAAAAGAGGGGATTTTTCTCCCATAGACATGAGAATCAAATGTTCCCAATAAAAAGTGACAATAACTAGACGTGATAAAATTTGTGAGAAAATAGAACGAGTTAGAATGAAGAATAGGGAAGATGACATAATATTGTATGGGAGAAACACGCTTCTCTTGAAAGAATATGAAAGAGTAAGTTTAGAAAGTGGGTAGAGGACAAAGAAATATACCATGTTGAACAGGGTGGATTCATGATTTGTACAAAATAATTTTTGTTTCAAAAAATGGGCTATAGTTTGTGAGATCACAACTCTTGTGAAAGAGGTATGTTGAGAGAGGATGAAATTGTTGCAATAGAAATTTAAAATCTTGAATAGAAAATTGTTGGAAAAACCTATAAATAAGGTTTAATATTTTATTTTTATTGTAGTGAATAGGAGAAAGAAAGATAACAATGAGATAAAATTCCTTAGAGGTGAGTGTGTGTGCTCTAACGACATAATTATTGGGATATGGATCTCAACCTTACATCTTAAGTTTGTATTTCTCAATTATTTATATTTATTTATTATTGTCCTCAGACAGGAAAGGGGGCATCCCACTTTGTGTTGGCACTCTTTGCCACATGTTGGATATTTTGTACACCATGTACAAGAATTTTTAAGAGCATTTAATATCATCATAATGTGTAAGAGAATCTCATGACATTGTAATATGAAAGTTATGGAAAATTCTATGATGCACGAGTGCATTATTATAAGGGAGTTACACTAGAATCTTTACCAAAATTATGAAAGTCTATGACACATGTTGTAAGACATCTTTGAGTGTGTTCAAATATGCTAAAATGGGGCTCCCAAAATGAGGAGTTACATATGATAAATCCTATAACATGTTATGATAGCTATAAGAGCATATTCTATTTTTATCCTAAAAGACCACGACCAAATTGGACATTAAAATTTGGGCCAAATATGGCACATGTTGGTAAACTACAATTGGTTTTGTTGTTTGGAATTTTCCTATTTATCGGATGCTAGAAATGAAGTTTTCATAGTGAGTTTTGTAGGTCTTGTTACGTTGCCATAATTGCTCTAGACCTTTTGTTGGTCATAATACTATAAAGCCTTATACTTTACAATTGTATTTTAATCGTGTTGATTATTGAATAATATATTGAGTTGCTATGGACTACGGGTTTTTATTTTAAAATGGTTTTCCCACATAACTTAGTGTCCTATGATTACTTATTTTTGAATTAGTTTCCTAGTAACTATATGATCAAATGTATATTTGCACATACCTCCTCTCATAGATTGGTGTAGGAAGTGTATTCCTCACCTTTAGTTCCTTTCATTTGGTATTAGCTATTGATCTCCTTAGTTTCTATGTTAGGGACAAAGTTTTTAATCTAATCTTGATTTGGACAGGAGATTGCATTAAATATCTTGTTGCAAAAAATATCAAGCACATTGAGGATATAAACACTTAGATTTACATGCACTAACTACTAGTTATGGAAGCTTAAGATGGAGGATATGCGTGTAGATAAATATATGTGGGTTGCTATATCTAGATCCAACCACCAACAATATTATATGTTGATTGGGTCTATTGACTAGAAAGGTAAAAGGCCTTATTAGGCTTTACTTTGTAGATTTATTTTTATTAAATGTGCATGAAGAACCCACCTCATAAGCTCTTTGGAATAACTTGAGAGACTTATAATAGTCTAAATCCCTAGTTAACAAACCTTCCCCGAGAAAGAAGTTGTATACATGTTAGGAAAAGTACCTACAAACCCCTTTGATATTATATTGAAAACTAAAAATATTTATTAAGCATGCAAGTATTTCCATATTAACTCTTCCAAGGATGATATCAAGATAATAAAATATATAAAAAAATAGTAGCATTCTAGAATGTAAAATACACCTAGAAGAGAATGAGAGAGATATAATATAAACAACCGTAGGAAGTAGAATGGTATAAATATGTTGGGAAAATGTGTATTATACATGCCTTGCATAATTTAATAACAATATAAAAATTAATGTTTATTTGTATTGCACCTAAGGAATCTAGGGATGCATTCATAACATTTTTTAAACATTATCAGGGCCACTTTATATGTTGTAACATTGGGATACATATTTAACATGAGTTGAACATTAGAAAAATATTTAATATTGGGAAAAACTAGTACCAAAAAGAAAATGAGGGGGACATGGTTTTGTAAGCTCGTGGTATTAGAAACATGGTTTATGTAATACTACTTGATGGTTTTGTGCAATCTTGTTTCTTTAAATGTAAGCACATGAGTAGTTGTTGAGGTTGGCTAGTTGGCTATCATAACCTTTGTTTGTTGGCTAAGGTTGATTGAGCTCTTTTGTAAGTGCTATGTGAAGCATGATATAGGATGTTTGGTTGCATTTTTACCCATTTTTATTAGACACAATGGGTGCATTAGAGGAGCTTGATGTTTTATAAGTATTCATGGATACTTTGTAAGTGTATTATAATGTTTCATTGTTGAATAATAAATTGAGTGTGGACACTTGTAGAGGCTAGGTTTTTTTCTCATGAAGGTTTTCCTAGGGTATATCTTGTTTTATCTTGATGACACATGTTGATTTTTTTTTCTATAGTAACCCAATTCTAATGCACTTATCACGGTATCCAAACATAGGGACCAAACTAGTTTAGACAAAGGAAGAAACCTATGCTCAAATCAAGGGTTAAAAAAGGTCAACGAATAAAAGGTGGATAAGCCTCTTCTACAGTTTGAGCCTTTCCAAGCTCGAGATGGTCTTGCCAAGGGTATTTGGAAGCTAACACAAGCCTCTATTTATGGTAGCTAGGTTATATGATGTTTCACAACATGAAAAACTGGTTAATAGTCCATGTAGATATATTCATTTGTGGTCACTTACAACATCATTAACACAAGAAGAGACATTATATACAAGTTCTCTAGTGGTTTTCATTATCTATAGGTTTACAAAGGGTTTTAAAAAGATTTATAGCAATGGAATTGTGTATAATGGAAATACATTAAATTATGAATAATTTATCAAGACTAGACATGTTATTTTTCATTTTAAAGATTGTGTAGGATTAACTTAAACTACTAGATTGATTCCAATTCCTATAGCAATATAATCAAATTTAGACAAAAAACCACAATGACTAAGTAAATCATAGTTTTTAGTTGAGATTAATAAACTGGGTCATGTCTTGTAGAGCTTAGACCCTCAATTTCCCTCCTATTCCCAATAAGTATACATGCTTTTAGTAATCCATAACTAATTTAAGTGCTCCACATATCAACCCTAAAATATTTCTATTTTGGCATATAAATGTACAAGTAGAATAATTTTACTACACCCTTTAAATGTAAACTAAGACTTGATATCAAGAGCAATAAATGTGAACCCAATAATTCCTTAAATCCCCTAAAGCACTCAAATAAAATTGGATAAAACATGTAAAATAACAATAAAAATATTATCTTATATTGATTTACTAAAAAATAATTACAAAGCCATCACATAAATTTGACACAAATAAGACTATTATACATTTATTAGACATCAACTACAATGCAAGTCTACAACCTAACCTAGATTAGCCTCAACACTTTAGAGCTTTCTTGAAAACATGAACAGAGACCAACCCTTTACAATGCTTAGAAAATCATATTTATAGAAAAGGAAGAAACCCACATTAGATCCGAGAGTGACATGTGGTGTGAACTGAAGCTCTAGATCTATAATTATATGAGGTAATAAAGGAATATTCCATGGGATCAATAATTTTCTTCTCTTCTGCAATTGAAAACCATTCTTTAAGCTCTTGCTCATGTGCATTTTACTCTTGCAAATAAAAATAGTTTCACTTGGAATTGTTCTACCCTCATTATATTTAGTTTTCTCACCCATTTTCCTTTTGCAAGAATTCCTACTTTGCTACATATCATAAAGGAATTTTATTAGAGCTTTTAAAATTTTAGGAACCTAATAAATCATGGATAGAGCTCCTCTTGTCCTTTATTGGTAAAATGGTGAGTGATTGAATTATGTTGGTGAATCAATGAACTTGCACACCTTGTTCAACTTTTGAGGAGTTGGAGATCTCACAAACTTCTTGAAAAATAAACTTGAACACTTTTCTTGTCTTTTTTTTAGTGCTTCCGTGTCTCACAAACCATGTTGGAATTTTAATAAGTTTGCAAACTTGAAAACCTACCAGCATCATGAAATTAGCGATTTCTTCATCGATTTTTTTGGAATTGTGGAGAACTTTTAGAGCTTGAGATTTTATTCCTTTAGTAGTGACTCTCCTCTTGACTTTCTCTTTGTCACACTTTTAGAAATTTCACAAACTCATAAAATTTTCAACATATTGAACCTTTTCCTTTGTGCTATTAGGATTTTAGGGAGTTCATGAACTCAAAAACATCTTGAAAAATCGCACTTGAATACTTCTCTTTTCCTTAGCCATTTTCAATTGTGAAAAAAATGAAGAGGACAAGGAAAGGACTTAGATGGATTTTTTGGCATCAAATTTGGTCATCAATGACATTGGGTTATCCATTTAGAGGTAGGTGGGAGTGACCAGTATAAAAAACTAAGAGTTTTAGAGTGTTGGGAATAGCTCATAACTAATACCATTATTGGAGAATTAAGGATTAGTGTTACCAAGGAATTCATCCCTTAAGGCATGCAAATAAGGGTAAGTTTTAACTCATGATTTTGATAAGGTAATATAGTGAAAAGTGTTAGGGATTGGGGTTAAAAAATAATTGAGATACCAAGGAAAAGGCACTTGGGTAAAGGGATGACCAAAGCTCTTGCTTTGGAAGGTAACTTAGTGTGAATGATTTGGGAGTTGGGGTTTCATTGAAAGGCATGTTGGTAAGATGAAGTCCAATATCTTGACAAATGAAAGGGAAAAGGTGGGAATGAATGAAAGGGATACCAAGAAGGGAAACTCCAAAAGGGGTGCAAGGAAGGGAAACTCTAAAGCTTTGACATTCAACATATTCCTTAGAAATTACCTAAAAACCTCTATACTTAGAAATTTTCTAGAATAGTGATAACTTTAAGAAACCCCCCTCAAAAAAGATATAAAATCTTAGCGAATCTTTCATTTTTTTTAGGAAAAAATATTAATTTGTATTAACGAATCTTTCCATTTTTTGAAAAAATATTAATTTATTGGTGATTTATTTACATCACTAAAATTTTATAGAATTTTTTGGCAAAAATTGAAAAATAATAGGAAAATTCATTAATTATGATGGTGAATCCATCCAATCTACAAAAAAAATTCTTATCGAAGGCCAAAGGGTGGAAATTATCAATGGGTTTAAGGTGTATACTATAATATTTACTTGCCACCATTGGTTTAAAATATAACCTAATAGCTCTCATTGTATTATGCAAGGTAAAATGTGCCCGTGATTTGTAATGCTCATGGGGCCCAAAATCTCTTTTGGATCAATGATCTAATGACCCTCATTGTATTTTGCAAGGTAAAATATACCCATGATTTGTAATGCTCGTGGGGCTTGAAATTGCAAGCCTTATGGGAATTACATATCACGGGTATATTTTACCTCACAAAATAAAACAAGAGCCATTAGATTATATTTTAAATCAATGGTGGAAACTAAAGATTGGAATATGGCCCTAAAACAACTAATAATTATGATATACTATTGGCAAATTAATATAGATTTCTATCATAATCTATAAAATTTAGGTGAATTTGATCTAATCATTTATTGAGTATTATGGTGAGTTTTTGAGTTAAATTTTTTAATAAAATAAATTCTTTGGCAATTTTAATAATCTACAATATTTTTTTCTAAAAATGTGGCGATTCAAGTCACATTATAGCTCAAACTATTAGCCAATTTTGGATTCCCAAATTTCAACTATCAGCCAATTGACAAATATTAGCCACTAAAAAAATCACTATTCTAGAATTATCATAATTTTTGACACATGATAGGAGAGGTATGCTAGGAGGGGAAATATGAAAGTATAAAACTCTAAGAACTTGCAAACACTTTGGAATTGGAAAAAAACACATCCCACACTTCGAAACTTTTTGGACTTTTTATTTTTCCAACACATGATTGGCATATGGTGGATAAAAATGAATAATAATTGTGCAAAATTTTCAAATAGATACCCACTTATACTCTCTTAGATTGGTTATAAATGGTGAGTTAAAATAAGACAATTGAAACAAGATGGGAAAGCACTTACATATTTCATTTTGAGGCATGTAGAATAGGGTTCCAACATTGGCTCTTTTTTAGGGACACATATAGCAGTGGGACATAGTGAAGATCCAAAAATCATTTAGGATGTAGATCACACACACACCAATATTTTACCATTGGTCAAAGATAATAATAGATATACTGAACAAAAAAAGGTGATAAAATCACACATGGAAAAAATAAGTCAAGGTTTAGGAGAAATAATGTTTTATGAATTGTCCATGCATAAGAATTTACTAAAATTCTCCAATGAAAATATTTATCCTTTATCCTATGACTTGACATTCCATACTAGAACCATATCCCTAATCTAAAACTTTCTTATGATTTCCCTTTTGTTAAACATGCACTTCACTTGTTGCTACATTTTCAAGTTAATCACTTCGACATTTCTCTTACTTTCATCAAGTTAAATGAGCTAATTAATCTTGTAGGTCATAACATGTCATCTATTTATTTATTGGATTTTTACATGAATTTGTAAATTGATAGAAACTTATTGTGAACAACATTACATCAAATACCATAGAACAATTCAAAGGGTGAAGCTAATATATTTCTTTGGAGTTACCCTATCACCCCTTATAGGAAGCCTCAAATTAGAATCCCATGATTTTTTTGTTTCGGATAAGTATTCTTTTTATGATCTTTATTAAGTTCTTATTATTTGACTAAGCTTGTCCATTTACTTGTAGATAGTATAGGGATGAATGCGATACAATTATTCCATTCTTAGAGCTCAAGGATATAACTTCTATTGATCTAAAACATATCATATTATCAACTATGATATCGTTTAGAGAACCAAACTTGGTTATGATGTGGTCTAGAATGAAATCCACTAATACCTTACTAGTAGCCCTCTAAGTGGGAATTACATCTACTCACTTGGTGAAGGAATATTTGGCTACTACAATCCATTTGAATCCTCTACAAGTATTTTCACTTATTTAACCAATAAAATAAATCCTTCATTATTAGAAAGAGGCTTCTATTTACATGAACCTTAAGGCTAAGGCTCCCAATTCCTTAGGTTTGCTTGAAAATATTTGACAAGGACCACGCTTCTTCACCAATTTATGTGTATTTACAAATAAGAACAACCACCCATATCCAACCCTAAGGATTTTGTGGGACATTGTAGTTTTGGCCATGAAATATCCCTAGACACACCAATGACATTTGATATCACACCTCAAGAGATTCTTCTTCATCTAGGCATCTTAGATGAATACCACCACACACACCATTACACATTTATGATAATACCTTAGTAGCTTCTTCTTCATGTGGGCACCTCAAAATAACACCATCCCTATTTCTCTGCATTAAGTCTCCATTAACCAAGACATATTTTAATGCATCAAACTTCAATGTCCTTTTTTTGGTTTTCATTCATTTTAGTTGTGAAATTCATGTGGTGTAAAAATACAATATATCCTTGTACTAAGGAGATTTATCCAATCTACATTTATTTTGATCCACATCAATCTCTACCTCAATTTGATTTACTTTGTTTCTTCCAAATTAGATATTGCCACTTCCATATTAGGTTTTGCTATTAGTTAGGCCAAGAATTTTCCTTTGATCAACTTTATTAAATCTCAATGGTGAATTCTTAGATTTTATTGATCCATATACATCTCCTTCCAGTGACCTCTTGTTGTGTAAAGATATCTTTCACAACCACATATGGTACATAAATAATAATTTTGGCACCCACCAAGTAAGGTCTAAATTTATTTACAACTCTCACTAAGGCATAAGCTCAAGATCCCTGGTGTCATATTTCAACTTTGGACCTTGAAGACATTTACTAAAATAGGAAATAGGTTGTTCAAACCCATTCTGGTTCTTTTGTAATAGTATTGTAATAACTATGTGAAAGGAGGAAAAATAAAATAATTAAAAAGAATTTAAGAAATTTGGTGAAGCTAAAATTGGGGATTGTTTAGCCCACAGAGGTAGCAGAGTTGGCTTGAGTTGTGGGTTTTCTCCCCATTGGTTTCGGGTTCAAATCCACTCCCGAGTTTACCCAGTTGGGACTGGCTTGCGGGTTGTTGGGTCCCCCTGTAGGGGACTAGTCTCACCTCAACTCACCCCCTTGGGTGTTGGGCTAGGTTGCGGGGATACCCCTGTTATTGTTATAACAAAAAAAAAAATCAGGGATTGTTTGAAATCTTCTTTTATGTGTTGAAATGCATCAATTACCTCACCTTCCCAAGTGATATTCTTCCCTTTCTTTAAAATTTTATATTTTGATGAATCTATTAAAAATTAATTTCAAATAAATGAAATAAAATATTAATTAATGAATGCAGATGAACGGTTCATGTGTTATCCATGTCTATGCATGATCCATTTTGTGAACATTATTGATGTGATAGTATTATTATTTTAAAATATTTATTAATCTAGATGATGTAACAAATAAATGACATGTGAAGCTATTTAATGTCATGGCTTTAGAATGATTATTATTATATTTGTCTAGGGCCATATTCTTTATCATGTAAATCGATAATGTAATTTGTGTTATGGTGATAGTAGTATTGTTATGGTGTGAAACACTTACATAAATGGATCAAGTATTTTTTCTCACACATATGCATAAGGAAATAGGAGTATTTTTAGGGTCTATCTAACTTAAACCTATGTGGATGCTTGTTATCTAAAGGCATTGAAAATTTGATAATTAGGTGAATTGAAAGACAATATATACAAGCAATTTAAATTATAGAATATAAAAATAGAAACTTTAGATAAGAAAAAAACATATTTAAAAAGGGTGAAAGACTAAATTATGTTGGAGAGAAACTATACACTATGCAATGACCTATGTGTAGAGAACTAGTTGGATATGTTCTTCTCTACTTGTATATAGTACAAAATAACTATTTATATAAGTGGTAATCAACTAAGACCTTAATAAAATGTTGAAATGTTTCACATGTGTATGCCACACTTTCTATGTGAATAAAAAAATGCTAGACTATTGAACTCATATGGTGCTAATATGGTGGCACAATCATGGGTTTAGGTGCAACCACTTGTAAAACGTGTATGGTACTAAATTGACCATGATAGAGTAGATGCATGCTCACTAATGTGTAGAACCATGAAATGTGGTTGATCAATACTGATAAAATATGTGCAATAATTATTTTATACAAAGTTGTATGAGAAATATGCTTATTTGTGCATGGATTTGTAAAGTATTAGGGGTGCATGAAGTCACATAGGAATTGTCATGTGAATTGTGTAAAAAAGTGCATGTAGGCTTTATCTGAGGTTGGGTGCATGATTTTTCTTGGATCAATCAATGAATCTCAAGGTCTACAGAACTTATGATATCTTTGTATGATTGTTTTATGTTTGAGTAGTGTTATGTATTGAGATAAGACTATGACTTGTAGTGTATCTTGCTTTAGAGAGTATCATTTGTAATACTAGTATAATTTATTTTATCCTAAGACTCTTTTAGTAGCACTAGTAACTTGAGAGGAACTATGTAGTCAATGCAATCTTTTTTTAATTGTGTGCATGCATATATCACTACAAAGTTATTCATGCATAACTACACTATGCAAACATAAGCTTATATGCATGTACAAACATTGTGAATGTTGTGCATTTGTTCTTAGACTATGTCAAAATAAATTTGTATATACTTTTGGATGTATATTAGGATGAGCACTACACAAACATAAATGCAAACCTAATACAAAAGTAGGCACACATGGCTGTAAAGGAGAAAATTAAAACTAAACTAGATGTTGATTTGAAGCAAAGAGAAT
This sequence comes from Sequoiadendron giganteum, assembly GCA_007115665.2. NCBI lineage: Eukaryota > Viridiplantae > Streptophyta > Pinopsida > Cupressales > Cupressaceae > Sequoiadendron > Sequoiadendron giganteum. The sequence goes on along the minus strand of CM021103.1, from coordinate 27,666,343 downwards.
CAAAGACATGGTCCACAAAAACCAAAGGAACAAAATTTAAAAAATTCAAATGATCTCAAATCAATAAAAGAGGATAAGGATGACATTATAAAATAACCTTATAAAAATCCAAATAAATTAGCATCAACTATGCAAAATATATGTTTGTAGATAGAAGAACCAAAGAACTAGGTTGAGGGCCTAAGGTTGATGAAACTTGAGAAGATCTTGAGAGTATAAGAGAGGTTAAGGATAGAGTAGAGATTGATAATATAAAAAACTAGTTATATGTTGAATGTCTCCAGGATTATTTATATACTTTTAAGGGAATTTATAACGTTTTACTGAGGCTCACTCTTATCAAAATTCCCCCCTTGTAAGTCTTGTAATGATCATTCCTCCCTTAAATGTGGATGTATGTAGTATAATTTTGGATAATTAAGTATTTTATATATTTGATACCTGTTCCTAATAAATTTTATGCTTAAATTGATTCCTCTAAGGTTATATTCATTGCATTTTCCCTTTTGTGGACTATGACTCAATTACCCAATTGATAGGAATTGGTTTGAAAACTAATGCAATAAAAAAATTAAACATTTTAAGTCTTGTAATGATCATTCCTCCCTTAAATATGGATTTATGTAGTATAATGTTGGATAATTACGTATTTTATATATTTTACACCTATTCCTAATGTATTTTATGCTTAAATTGATTCCTTTATGCTTCTATTCATTGTATTTTCCCTCTTGTGGACTATGAATCGATTACCCAATGGATAGGAATTGGTTTGAAAACTAATGATTAAATCATATGATTAAAATGAAAAAATCTCTAACCAATAGATTATGAAGGATTATAGGTAGGTTTCTATTTTTGGGAGATTTCCAATCTCTATCCAATAAATTAACATTAAGAATTTATTCTCAAGATATCAATTGGTGAGATGCTAGGCTTGGACTACTACAATATGAAAATATAAATTTTGTATGCAAATATGAGAATAAGTAACCTTAATGTGGAATTACCATGCTTAGATCCATCTTCTTTATGATGCTAAAAGTAATCCAAAATAATGTGCTTAACAACACCACCTTATGAGAGCTTAAAAAACAATAAATAAAAGATAACATCACCATAAGATAGCATACAAGAGGCACAAATCAGCAACATAAAAATATCACATGACAAATGACTTATGTGGAGAAACCCTTCCAAAAAAACTCCACCAAGAAGAGAGGCCAAGTATGCATTATCTTTAAAACAAGATTATAATTTGTCACACTTCCATTCTCATATTTTTCTCCAATATGGAAGCACTAGTGTACCTTTGAACAACCTCTTTGTGCTCCAACCCGTTCCTAAATAGATTCTTGTACTTGTGGTATAATTGTTCCACACAAATGTTCCACCAATTTCCACATGCAAGGAGCTAAATGTATAGAGTTATAAAGAGGTCTTATGTACCAAACTTGGTGCCCAAAGATGAATCTTCATTATAAATGTCTCATCCTTTGATTTGCCTCCTAGGAATGTGTAAGGACATAGGTTTTGGCTTTAAAAACTTTCCCTCCAACTTAGGCACCCAAACTTGGAAATGAAACATCACATGAAATGTCACGAATGAAAGAATATCAAGATACATATGTTTCCTCTTTCCAAATGCTAACTTGGAGTATCCAAACAATCACCCTTTTTCCTCTTCACTTGTCTTTTACCATCCCATTTTAGGCATCCACATTTGGGAAAAATAAATTAAATATTTATGTGCATAAGTCACCTTTACCAATGCTAATGTAACCCATGCCTTATGAATGTATTACAAACAATGGCGAGAATAAAATATTCAAAATTATTTTCCAATACATCATAAGTGTCTAGGGACACTTTCCAAGGATGTTGGAACCATGCAATATGACATAGGATTTACAAGGTAGATGGAACATTAATCCAAACATCTATGCACCTCATGATTTGAAGCATAATAAGGAAATTTGAATTAATTCTTAAAAAAAAAAATTTAATTGAATCATGATTTGCATTTGTGTATCAACTATATAAGAGGTTATTTGTGTAGTCGGTTTGTTTTTAACCTAGTGTTGGCCCATTTGGGATTAAAATTACTTTGGATACAACTAAAAACATTACACCTTGTAACATATTATAGCACCTTTAATCTTATTCAAAATGTCTCTAGGAACACCCTCTCGAGTTTAAGTTGAGCTCAAAGTGTAGGAGATTTTATCCACTCTTGTTAATCACCTTCTAACCCTCCTCAATTTGTTGATGAATCTATTTTTCATTAATGAATGAAAACCCCTAGCCTTGAAGGTAATATTATGTTCTAGAGTTGTGGAACAATGATTTAGGATCCAACAACCAATATCTACTTATATTATTTGTAGTTTTGGCTCACCAATCTGTTGTAGAAGATGCCACTACATTTTACTACACATTATAAATAAGCCTTGCAGTTTGGACATAACATTAAAGATATGTATTTAGGAATTAGATTCATGTTTGAGAATAATTGGATGCTTTTAACAACATATTTGTTTTTCCAAACCTATATATCAAATAGGAAGACCATCAAAGTTACAAAGCTACTTTTGGTACCATAGAATTTAGAGTTTCTTGAAACCAAGGATGACATAAGAAGAAGAATTGGACCTAGGGGACTAAAGATTGGGCACCACACAAGTTTTTCTGGTTTTGTTTATGTTCAAGAAATTAAATTTCACTGGTTCACTACATGTTTCAAGGAGTATTAATCTTTATGCCTACTTGAAGCCAACACAAATTATTAAGAAATTACTTGAAGGAGTGTTGATCTTTATGCCTACTTGAGTATTTCTAAGGGAGATAGGAGAAATTGTGGCAAAGTTGGAGGTTTGCGTGTAGTTATAAAAATAATGGGTTAAAAGAGAGTTTGTGGTTAAGGGTATTAGGTTTAGTGACTATATAGGGATATAACCTTAGGTATATGTTATTGTGACATATTGTAATTTGATTAAGAAAATAAAACAAGGATGAATATTTTGGGGGCTAGGTTTTTACCTCTTCGAAGCTTCTCCCAAGATATATCTTGTGGTACATTGTTGTGAGTTTTTGGTTGCATGGTTAGATTCTCCTTCATCAGAACTTCCTAGCATGATTCCAAGGATAAGGGTTGTAGAACTAGAGGATTAAGTTAAAGACATAGCTAACAAAATTATGTGAATAATTCTAGAGATATGAGTTAATTATGATCAATTGTGCAAGGAATCTTTGAACAAAGGGAAGCACCACCAAAAATAAAAAGGTTTATGTACAAATTCCTTAGGAAATACAAGGTAGATGAAGTGAAGTTGACAAAACCTAGATGGATTGATTAACTATATTGCAAATAAATAAGACCTTTTCAATAGAATAATTCCTATGCTTTGTTAAAATTGATGAATTCATTAGCTAGAGAATCCACAAAGTACTACTCCAATGAAAATAACTGGGAAACCAAGGTGAAAATGACATGCAAGCAACTTCTTGAAGAAGATAAAGAATATGAAACTATATATACACATAACATGATTCAAATGGTTATTAATTAAAATTCAATTGGAAGTCATTGAAATCAATGGAGATCAAGTTAGTAAATTTGATTCTCAATATTTGACCCATGAAAGCAAATTAGAGTAGATAAAGTAAGCTCTAAATTCCATTATGGATTTTGAAACAACCATCCAAACAACTTTGTAAGAAAATATCTTAATTTTTGGTACTAATGCAAAGTGGGAAGATTTTTTCATGCACATAAGGAATCAAGCACCCAAATTTATTAAACTACCTTAAAATGTAGAGGGGACTACAAAAGGAATTAACTTGTTTAAGAGAAAAAAAGAAAAGTCGTCTAGGGGTATGAGGAAAGGGTTGATAGAAAATAGGAAAGGGTTGGTAGAAAAGAGAAAATACTAAGAATAGAATCACATGTGGAGGAGAAACAAAAGATGGGGATAAGCATGGTGTTCACAATGTTGGAAATATTGTCATTGATGTCAAGATAGAAGAAGGATATTAAGCATGACTGAAGACAACATAAGCATGGTTGAAGACAACATATGGGAAAACAGATTTCAAGCAGATCACAATGAATTCTATGAGAAGTTCTATGCATGAAAAGCTATAAAAGAAAGATTACATACAATTTATTCTTTGTCTTTAGTCATAAAGTTTTTCAAGAATAGAAGATTGCACAAATAAAGAAATAAGATTCATTTAAAAGAACATTTGTTATTAACAACAATAAGATTATTCTTATAAAGAATAGTTTGAAGAATTAAAGGAACAATTAACAAAGACTATCATTTCTTTGAAGAAATGATACGAGTCTGAAAAGACACAACTCTCTAGATAAAAATAATGCAAACAGAAGATGGCGCAATGCTTCTTGAAATAATGCGACTTCAAAAAATGGTGACAAACAATAATTATAAAAAGAATTGATTAGCAAGAGTGGTGCGGACTATTAAGAAGTAACACATCTCTTCAAAAAGAGAATTGATTCTTATCAAGGCGTCTCTCACTAGAAGGCATGCTTCTAAAAAAAAGCGACTCTTCATTGATGGTCTTCAAAAGACGTATTCATTTCCAAATAAGATGTTTTTAATTAAAAAACATGTTCTTTCATGTGAGGACGTGTTCACTTCTAGATAAGACATCTTTTTATCAATAGACGTGTTCTTTCACAAGGAGATATGCTCTTTCGATTTGCTCTTGAAAAGTTATGACTAAAGAGACGTGTCTTAGTTGATCTGCTCTTTGAAAATATATTCTTACACATAGATTTAATAAACAAAGCAGAAGAAATCAAAACAAAATCAAAATGATTAAGGAAGAAATAGAACTAATTCAGGTTAAGAGGAAGATTTGAAAAGGGTGCAAATAGAGGTATGTCCTTCCAGTAGAAGGTCTCAACTCTTGAGAAATATATATATATTTGATGTTCAAATCAAGGTTGGGTTTGGTTGTTGTGTAAGAGAGCATTCTAAGTCTGAAGTCCCATCTCCTTGTGTGGGCTGAGTGTGAGATCATTCATCACCAAAGGCAGATTGGAGGATTAGGATAGTGCAGGTCAGATTGAAGGCATCATCTTGCAACCATCAAGTCAAGGTTGGTGCCTTGCATTAGGGGCTGGTGCTCCTTGTAGGTAGGTTCCTACTAAAGTTATAAAGGTTTGGATGTTCCTTGTAGGTTGTGTCCTACTAAATCATCTTATTACAAATCTGTAGGTTGGTGTCTACTTTGTAAAAATCATTTCAATAAAAGTTGTGTTAACTTGTGTAAATTGATTCATATCAAATAGTTGATGTATGTTTAAGTTTGAAGTTGATAAATAAGTAAGAAGGTAAAAGTTTGTTGATATACTGATTCACCCCCCCCCCTCTCAGTATATCTTTGTGCTCTTCACACAACAATGTGAAATCATATTTTTGTGAAAACTCCAAATTCAAACAAAATAGAAAGGAGAGAATAATCCTTTAATCTAGTATGAGTTGTTTTCACATGATTGATGTGGAAAATAAACCTAAGAAAACATCAAGAAGAGTATTTACAAATAGATCCAAAGGCCAATCTAGACCTAAAACAAGAAGAAATGCTAACCAGATATTTTGAGGATAAATTATCATCTTCTCTCATCTAGCCAAACTCTTATCATAGGATCAAAGAGTTGATGGCCTATAAATAGGATATATAGAGATTGATATATTGTTAAATAAAAGAGATAAGTGAATGTATGCTAATAAGTGACAGTGTATGAAATAGAAAGTTGAAGTATAAATTATGCAAGATAATTCTATGTACTATGATTTGGGAAGTTGCCATAAAAAGATATATCAAAGTTGTTGCATCTTAGGTGTAACGTGTATATTCTAAGTAATATAATGCTTGATCTACAATTAATTGTCTTCTTGTGTATTAATGGATGCACTTTTTTTGTTATAGATGTATTTGTATAGATGTTTATGCACTCCTTATGTACATTGTTACATAACACAACTAAATATTGATGCAAAATGCTTTAAAATTCTACTTGCTTGAACTAACATCAGAAGGGATCTTTATTGAATTGTTGCACCTCATTTGACTCTACCTCCTCCAAGACTCATCTCATAAGAAAATGTGATATCACATTTCTTCAATAACCATGATCATCATAGAATTAAGATAACAACTAAAAATATTTCTTACACCCAACAATATCCTTAATAAATAAGAGTAATTTATTTTAATTAACACCTTCAAATTATTAATTTTTTTAAGAAGGGATGCACTCAAATATTAAACCATTGAAATTCGAAAGAAGCTAAGGTAGTAAACCCTAATACCTACACATTAGGGTTCTAGTGAAGGTAAAAGAAGAGGCCCAATTTTTAGCACCCCAATAAACATTATTATAACCAATTTGAATAAAGCTCCATTCTTTATTACCAACTTAATTATATTTTAAAATATTTATATCTCCATTTCTTATTATCAACTTAATTATATTTACGCCAAAGGCGTTCCCTCTATGAAGTGTGTCCAATAAAATCTTCAGATCAACGTCTTAGTTTGTTGGAGAAGGTATGCAGGACCATCCAAACGATCTTGGCCATCTATTTTTATAGTCATTTTTTTTGTTTTCACATTCCCCAAGTGTAGAAAACTGTCATTGTACCACATGGTGTGATGTGACAAGGTTATGTTTCAAGCACTTGAATAGTTAGGGGACAGGACCAACATGTTTCAAATAGCTGTGATAGTAGTTGTTTATCTAATATCCAATATTTTTATCAATATTGGACCAATAGTTGTGACTTTAAAGTTGTCAGTGTTGATGATGACTACCCATAATTAAACAAAATGTATTCCTTTGATCTAAAAAGCAACCAATCATGTGATTCCACATCAACACTTAATAAAACATGTTGTGAATGCACAAGTATTGGTCTCACATTTTTTTTGGGCCTTTTTGAACACCTTGACAAAAATCATGGTGATGTAGCATCATATTTGATGATGTGGCCCTAAAACCTTAGTTATAAGCAGGTGACTTGCCAAGTAAGCTATGTAAAAAAATGGGAGTGATTTGAAATTTCCACATAAGTTAATTAGAAGCGTGAAGTTAGGGTGCTCAACTATTGGATCCTCTCCCCTAATTACACCAACCTTCCACACCTCTTCTATCTTTTTCTCCAATCTCCTCTGCCGGGTGCGTTCATTGCCTCTAGCTTTGATGGTGATGTTTATGCCAATGCGTAACTTATGCCTTTACTGTCTTTGCAGACCATTAAACGAATCTCAACCATTCATCATTTTTAGCCTTTTTTTCGATTGTTTTCCACCGTTTTTTTGCTGCTTTCCCTGCCACTCCTCCAAACTCTTCCTCACTGGTATTGGCCTTTCACTTCTCCAATTTGACGAGCTGCAACCTGAAAATAAGGTTTTGAGGAGGGTTTTAGAGTATGTTTATTAAAATCAAAATTACGAAAATAAGGTTTTGACGAGGGTTTTAGAGTATGTTTATTAAAATCAAAATTACCATCAAGATCATAATAGTGAACACATTTAGATTTTAACATTAAGACATCCTTTATCCTACGTAATTAAGTATATACTAGCATAATTAATATATAATCAGGGAAACCCGGGGACGCGTCCCCCCCCAAAATGCCCTGTACCCGTTCTCCAGACGTCCCGGGTACCGGGGGACAACAGGGGGACGATAGGGGACCGTCCCTCTTTTTCCAAAAAACCCAGGAAACGTATCGGGGATGGGGGGATGGCGTTGACTAGAAGAGGGACGGCTGACCGTCCCCGGGGACGATCAGGGGACGGCTGAGCCATCCCTCGATCGTCCCCCGCGCTTTAGTCACTTCAAACTTATTAAAAAATCATAAATTTTAAAAAATTCGGCCCAGCCTACGTGGCATGTGTGGGCCCCATGGATTTTGACTCTCTTATGAAAGAAAAAGGGCCTCTCTAACCTCATTATGTGCATTTTGTTTGTTTGAGCAGCCAAGGGTTTGAGAGCAAAAGAAGTTGCAGCCATTGAAAGAGAAGGAGCAACAGCTTGAAGGTGGAGAGGAGGTTGAAATAGTGTTGAAGGGAGTGCAAATCCAATAAAGAGGTATGCATTTTCTTTCCCTTTTTTCTTTTTTTTCATTTTTTTGCAAAATGTGAAGCATACATTGTCTGATTTTTTTTATTTTTTTGCATTTTCAGTTTAAACTTGCATTCTAAAAACAAAAAAATGAGCATCAGTGAGAATGGAAGTGATAGTGAAGTTGAAATGCAAATTAGAAGGCAAAGTGGTGGGGGTGGTAGTAGAACTAGAGAGCAAAGAAGTGAAAGAACCCCAATCCAATGCCATCCTTCATCAACCAATACCAAAACTATGGAAGACTATGCAAGACACCCAATAAACCCAAAAAAACCATTGCTTCAATATGTTACCCCTGTGGGTGAAAGACAAAAAAATTCAGGGGGGAGTAGGGTTTGGTTTTGCCATATTTGTGAAAAAGTCTTTAGGGGCAGCTACACAAGAGTTAGGTCTCATTTTTTGGGTGAGGTGGGCCATGGAGTTAGAGTGTGTCCTTCATTGACAGATGACCTATTTTTAGAATACCAAAAAATTCAAATAGAGTGTGATGGTGGGGTTCAAGGTGGGTCTCCTTCTTTCCCAAGTGCATAATCATCCATGCCTACTCCTAGTCCTTCCACAATTGGTAGTAGTGGAGTTCTCTTAAGAGCAAAGAGGAAGGTGAGTGGCAGTGGTAGTGAAAAGGCAACCTCACTTGAGTCCCTGTTTAATAACCAAGCACGAAAGAGTATTGAATCCGCCATTGCCAAATTCTTTTTTGCACATGCCATTCCATTTCATGTGGCTCGTTCCTCTTATTTTAAACAAATGGTGAGAGAAATAGCCACAGTTGGTCCTTCATTCATACCCCCTGGAGATCATAAGCTACGCACCACCCTCCTAGACAAAGAGTACTCCAAAGTTAATGTGTTAATGGAGGAGATGAGGCAAACGTGGATGAGGATGGGGTGCTCTATAGTGATGGATGGGTGGACTAATTGTAGATGTAAGCCACTCATCAATGTCATAGTCACATGCCCTGTTGGTTCTTATTTTCTTAGAGCCGTAGATTGTTCGGGGAAACGTAAGGATGCAGAATTCTAGTTTTCCATTTTGAGAGATGCTATAGAGGAGGTGGGGGCAGCAAATGTGGTGCAAGTGATCACCGATTCTGCATGTGTGCGCAAATCAGCTGGGTTGATGGTGGAGGGTAAGTACAGGCACATATTTTGGATCCCATGTTGTGTTCATGCATTGAACAATGCATTGAAAGACATAGGGAAGTTGGATTGGGTGAAGAAAATAGTGGCAGAAGCTAGAGATATTCAAATGTTTATTTGTAATCACCACACCTCACTTGCTCTCTTCAGAACATTTTTAAAGAAGGAATTTCTCAAACCTGTTGAGACAAGGTATGCCACTCACTTCATTTTGTTTCACTTTCAATTTGTATTCCTAATCTGATTTTGTTTTAAATTTTTAATTTTTAATGAATCATTGAATCAATGAATGAACATTGAATGTAGATATGCCACATACTTCATCTTGTTAGAGAGGATGGTAGAGGTGTATGAGCCTCTACAAGCAATGATGGTCAATGCAGAGTGGCCTAGATGGCCTAATGCAAGTTCTACTGAAGGAAAGAATGTCAAACAAAAGATCCTCGATGACAATTGGTGGGCCAATGTGAGGTAAGATATTAGATGGCTGATTTTCATATTAAATTTCTGATTTTAATATTTTAATTTTATTGTCCAATGTTCCAACTTTTGAAGTTTCTAACATGTCAATTAACTTGTCAACTAATTATTTTGAACTTTTTGTTTGCATTTTGTAGATATATTTGCTCCTTCATCTCCCCTATTGTAGATGTCATCAGATATGCTGATACAAACTCTCCTAATCTTGGAGAGATTTATGATACATTTGACAGTATGCTTGGGAAGATCAAGCAAGTTATTTCGACAAAGGACCCCACTTTGGATTTATATGAGCAACACATTGGCCCCATTATGAAGCAAAGGTGGAATATAATGAACACCCCGCTTCACATGGCTGCCTTTGCTCTAAATCCAAAATGGTATGCACCAAGGCCTAGTAGGGTGCCTCCATGTGATGATAGTGAGGTTTTAGATGGGTTCACACGGGCCATTGAAAAGATTTATCCAGCAGAGCAGGCTTCACTAGTTCGGTCACAATTCCTAGACTTTGCAAATCTTATAGGCCCAAACTTGAGTAAACCACAAGCGAGGTTGGATAGAGCTATATTAGCTCAATCGAACCCTATTGGATGGTGGACCTATCATGGGAGGAATACACTGCAGTTGAAGACACTTGCTACTCGCCTTCTTGCACAGGTTGCTAGTTCCTCTGCTGTAGAGAGGAATTGGTCCACGTATAGCTTTATCCACTCCCTCAAAAGGAATAGACTTACCTCTAGACGAGTGGAGAAGCTAGTGGCCATTCATAGTGCTCTTCGACTTCAGGATCGTCAGACTCTAGAGTATTGACAGACTCCAGCTCTACGGTGGGATATTGATCCCGAGGACATGGCCTAGGTAGATGAGGAGGAGACAGCTGAGGTTTTGGTTGGGGTTTCGTTGGTTGAGGAGGAGCATCACAGTGGCAGTGATTCAGAGGATGACTCTGATTTTGATGCAGTTATGAGGGATGATTAGGGGCAACAGTGCTCTTTGACTTTGTTTATTCTGTATTCATTACTGACATTGTATTTTGATTTTCACAGCAAACTTGAAAACTATATGGCAGCAATGTAGCCTTTGGGCATTTTGATATAAGTTTATAAATTATAACTTGGAGGTTGTTTCATGATTCGTGTATGTTAATTTTGAATGCGTATTGAGTATTGGCATAATGTTGGACACAAATGTTATATGTTAGTGTTTTATAATGTGTATTATGCATGCCTTATCCATGTTATCATATGAATATTTAAAATTTCCCTATATTTTTAAAATTTTCCCTATATTTTTATATAGTCGTTCCCTGTCGTCCCTAATTTTGACCTCAAAAATCGAAAACTTGGGACTCGTCCCGCCATCCCCGTCCCGAAAACTTGGAATAACCTTGTATATAATATCTATTTTCTTAATTGACCTTTCACACTTCTTCGGCGTACCCATTCCAAAAGATTTGTTAAGCATATATGAAGTGAGAAAGATTATTGTTATAAGCAGCGCAACTGTTTTGTTCCTGCACTGGTAGCAATTAAATTAAATTTAATTATTTCTTATTTCGGGCATCTTAAATATCGTGATAGTGTGGAGGAAAGTTAATGTTATAGATCACTACTTAAACAAGTAAAATATTTTACTAACGCCAGATGTCACAAGTGGACAGTTTGGCCGAGTGGTCTAAGATGCCAGATTTAGGCCCTGGTCCGAAAGGGCGTGGGTTCAAATCCCATAGCTGTCACTGTTTAAAATTTTAATTTTTCAAATAGATTCGGGTTTCGTTAATATTTGTTTTACAAGTATTTATATATATATATATAATTATTTGTTTTACACGTATTTATATATATATATATATAATTATTTGTTTTACCTTCTATTTATATATATATATATATATATAATTATTTGTTTTACAAGTATTTATATATATATATAATTATTTGTTTTAAAAATATTTGGATAGATCTTTTTAAAATTCTAAAATTTTATATTTATTTTACTAGTATATCAAAATATTTATTTGTTTTACAAGTATTTGAATACATCTTTTTTGAAATTTTATACAAAATTTTATAATACTTGTTTTATAATTTCTTTATAATTATTTGGTCTTTTGTTTTAAAATTTTGTAATATTTATTCTATAACTTTCATATAATTATTTGGTCCCTTGTTTTTAAATTTTATAATAATTGTTCTAAACTTTTTATATAATTATTTATTTCTTATATTTTAAAATTTCATAATAAAATTTATATTTGTTTTATAATTTTTATTTAAATTTTTAGTCTTTTTGTTTTTTATTAGAGGTAAAGCAAGTTTTGATGGGGTCCTGAAACCCATTACAACTGGTTTTCAAGGGCTTCATAACCGTGTCCAAGGCAGGCAAGCTGTAGAAAGATAAATCACATACAATTAGCAGCAAAACAACAACATAAGATAACAAGAAGACATGACTACACAAGCTACATCAGATAACAAGAGAGGGAAAAGATCCGTAAACACCCATATTTTAACTAGGTCCTAGAAACCTTAAGTGAACATTAAACCCGTCTGCACCAGCCAAGCAACAAAAAACCATCTACTCAGGAAAGACATCATTGATGTAGCTCCAAATCACATATGAACCATTAAAGCAAGGGAAACCAAAGTTTCCAATCAAAACAAACAGTCAATCCAACTCTCAACCTCAATATGAGAACAGGGTTGAGCCAAGAAAGGAAACATCCTCATACAATCAACTTTTTTGCAACAACACCCCACCAAACTGCAAACAATAGCCTCCCAATAGCACCTTCCCACCAGGAATGCCAACCCAACCTCCACCTCAAAAGGAGGGGGCTCACTTCCAAAAGAGAGGATGAAATGAAACCCAAAACCTCCAAAAACACCACTCTCCTCCTTACACAAGCAACACCTCAATAAAAGCCAACATAAAGGAGAAGAACTATCGAGCAACACTACAACTACCAACTCCACTTCAATAGAAGAAGCATCCACCTCAAAAGGAATAGTCTCCCCCTCAATAGGAGACTCAAGCTGTAGATCCCAACAAAAAGTGAAATTAGAAGGGAGGGAAGACACCACATCCCAAGGTAGCCCTAGCATCAGGTATAGGTAGGAGGAAGCAGGAAAATCTTCAAACAAAGCACATAGTTGGGCCCAAAGATAACACCATAAGCAAAGTCCAACCGACCGTAGATAAGCCACAATCTGCACACCATACCACCAAAACAAGTAGAGATCCAAGCCCAAGGAAAAAATAAGCAAACCAGGCTTAAGAGGGACAAGGAAGCCCCAAAAAGGACATTGAGAGATGGCCAAACCATAAAGCCCCCAAGCTTCCCCAACACACCGGTTAGAGCCAAAGATAGGCCAAATCTCCATAGAGCCAACCCAAGGGAAGCACCACCAGTCCACAAAGGGGAAACCAAGAGCACCCACAACACACCCAAGGAAAGAAATATTGCCACAACACCACCAAAAGGACATTAGAAATGGGCTAAGGGAAACCCAAAAGGAACCAATTAGAAAATGGGACAACATAGAAATCCCCCAAGCCATCCCATTACACTGAATAGGACCAAGAATAGGCCAATCCTCCAACCAATCCACCTCACAGGAAAAGGAACCCCCTATGCACCACCGAAGTCCTCTAAGTAATACCAAGGAAGCAAATAGCACTGCACCAGACCCCCACAACAGGAGAGCCAAGAGAAAAGAAGAACATAGCATAGAAAGCCTCAAAAAAATAAGCAGACCTAGGGGATTGCAAATAGGAAGCCAAATTTTGAAAGCCACAGGAGCACCAACAGAGCAAAGCAAGGTGAGGGAGGCCTGCAAAAGGAGAGAGCAAGAGGAGGGAAAAACCATGAAGAACTCCATTTGACCCAACGTGCTCGTCAAGGTCTGAAAGAATGCACACTCCAACTAGAAACAACCCCATCACAAACCACCCACAAACCACACCCAGTATGAAGGAAACCACCAGGAAGCAGTCATCAAAAGCCAAAAAGGAACAAACCAGAGAGAGAAACAAGCTCGTAGCACCCACAAATAGGGGATAGCAAGCCCACCATCGAAGCAAAAAATTGACCACCACATGACCCAGCCGAATAACCAAGAGAAGAGACACCCCCTTCCAATGGGAAGGATCGCATAGAGAAAGGACACAAGCACTCAAAAAAAGCAAGCACCCCCCACGTGACCTAGAAAAAATGGGAAGCAACAGTACCAAATAAACCACAATTGCTAGATCACAACGAGTGCAACCTCCCACAACATCACCCGCAATCAGGGCAAAGAGGAAGAGCACCAAGCCGCCAATAGAAACCAACAAGGGAGGGGAAAACAAGGAGCCTCTAAAGCCATGATCCAAAGAGTGCAACGTAACAAGAATGCCCACATGCCAAAGAAAATCTCTTGTAAGAACAAACAGGGACCCAAGACAAAAATCCTCAGAGAAGAGAAAGGGCTTCAACGGGCCGTCAAAAAGCCCACCCCTTCCCAACACAACTCCAAACTCCACAACAACAAGAAAGAGTGCCACAAACCATCTAGACCCATTTGGATCATCATCACCACCTTCCCCTCCATCGCCATCAAGAGAATTCAAACTACAACTCCCACTCCTATTCCCGCCTCTCACCCTCAACCGCTCCATTTCTTTCGAGTCTCTTTGTTAATGAAATAGATTTATATATTATTTAAATAAAAATAAATATGATCTATTCTTACAAAAATATTGTTGGAGTGAGGTTATATCTTAAATTCACACAAACAAATATTACACGATCTTAAAAGAGAGAGAATCACACACAAAAAAAAATCTCAAAAAGAAAATATTTGATCACAATATCTTAGTAAAATAAAGTTATAATGTAGTAACATTATTAAAAATACTATGTAGCTAAAGCTATTAATCTCAAACTCATCGGAAGGTCTTAATCGTTTGGGTTGCCCCAACTAGCATGCAAGTCTTTTCCATCTAATTAGATCCTAAAGAATGGGAGTATTTTCTTTATTCTCTTACTTGTGTAGTTGTGAATTAGTTGTGTACGGAGGAGGATGTGTATCATTATGTCATAGTGAGATGGCATGGGCCAATAGGAAAAATCATCCCAACCATGAGAAGGAGCCCACTTATGTCACTAGGAGGATGTAGACAAGTGTTGGCCCACCTATGGTGGTGGCAACTAGCAAAAGTGTTGGCCTACAAGCAGAGGACAAGACCTTCTATGACAACTCTATGAGTGATGTTGAGAAAAATTATAGGGCTCACACTATCAACCCCAGAGGGGGGACCTACTATATGCTAACAAATATGGAGGAGCCCAAGCTATAGTACATGGGGCATGACCCCAAAGGTACAATAAATCCTATAGTCACATCATCTCTAATGCTCCTTTATTGATCAAACTTGAATCTACATGAATACATTTGAAATCACCAATGTAAAAAAATATTGATATAATTATGATAAATAATAGTTGTATTTCCATCTTTCCATATAATAAACAAAATTATAGCTCCATCCCCTAGTATGATTTTGTGCCAAGAAAAATGCTGTAGTCTAAAAAGTTTGAAGAAGTTGTGGATTAAAGACCAAGACACTTGCACATAAGCACAAAACCATAATAGATGGTTGACCATCTTAATGCATCCATAAATGGACATTTAGGGTTTAAATTTCCTAAATATGTCAATGTTTGCTAATAAGGAGGCCTTCATAAAGAAAACATTAAGTGAAATGAGCAACCTTCAATTTAACAATAACTTGTTAAATAATTTGGAAACACTTGTTCCAAAAGTTAGAGGGTGTCTCAAGAGTTTGTCTTGTATTCAAATTTTGAATCATAGGCAAACACTAAGAGAGAAAATGATATGCTCTATAATTCACCCTTTTTTAAAATTTTATGGTGTATGTTTTAATTATTTGTTCTATCATTTTTATCTAATTATTTGTGCTTGTCTTATTAAAATTTTCTAAAGGTTGGATCAAAACAATAGTAATGTTGCTTGAAAATTTTATAATTAGTTTGAGAAACATAGCTTACAGTAGCAAAAAGGGATAGAGTGTAATGGTGTGACCACGCTCACAAAATCTATTTAGGACTAACATATATTTTTAAATATAAAATTTAATGCTAAGCCAAATAAAATTAGATGTATATATAAGTTTATGATCTTAAAAAAATTTAATAAATCAAAACAAATAAAAAAAATAGTGAGAGTATAGCAAAGTAGAGAAGAGAAAAGATTATCACAGAATAAATCAATAAATTTATAAGGTATAAATTAAGTTTTGTGTCTATTTTATATAAAGATTTTAAATTAGGGAACTTACCATCACCTATATTCACAACCACAAAAAGAATACAAATTAAATTTTCTAGTTGATTATATATTATATCTTTTTTAATATAATCATTATATATTATATATTTTTTAATATAATCATTATATATTATATTTATTTTAATAAAATCTTTATATATTATATTTATTTTAATATAAATAAACCTCATTTTTCTTAGTCATATTTTTTAATAATTTATTGCCACTTTTAATATAGTGAAATATTGTGTAGTTGTAAAATATTTTAATAGTTTATTGCATCTTTCAATTTAATTAAAGATTTCTTTAAGCTATGAAATGTATTTTAAGATATAAATGTTTTATACTTATACAATATTTTAAAGTATATATATTTTATTGTGAGATAAGAGGGATTCATTACACATGGATCTCTTTGTTCTCAAGAGATCACCAAGGAACGAACTACCCTTATCCACCTCAACATAAACAGAATGAAGAAATTGCAAAGGAAATGAGTGTGTGTTAACTTTCAAAGAAAACTATTTTAGACCTCAAGAAAGTGAGACTTCTAGATTCCTGACTCAAACAAAGGAGCTCTTGGCCAAAGGACGACAATGCAGATTCAGGACACTAGTGTGACGCATTGTTGTCCAACTGGCGCACTGACGTCCTAAGCAATAGAAAGCTCAGGAACTCAGTTGGGTAGAATAAAGTCTCACTTTCTGACTTGGATCTAGTATCTACTAAACACAATACTAAATCAAAGAACAAAAACTTCAAGAAAAGCACATGAAGAACTTGGAGAAAACTTACCCTCAGCCAGACGTTTGAGTCTTCACTCCAAGCTTGGCTTTATGTCCTACACACAAAAGAACAAGGGGAAAGTGTCAGAGCTATATAGGGGTCTACCTCAGTCAGACCCTCATTTTTTTGTTCCCACCTCCACAAACAGCTAGATAGAAAAGGAATATAACTGAAATGAACAAAGCGTGTGGTGAAAGTAAAACTTGCTTCAGGAGTAGAACCCGCACCACTAAGTAGCAAATGAAAAAATAAGTAGAAAAGAGAGAGAGTGTGTGTGTATGTTACCCACGGGCCTAGACCCTCTTCAAAGCACACAGACACACCATTGAATGCTTGCTTGAGAGTTGTAAATGTTGGAGGGACCTCAGTCTGGCATGGCTTCGCTTGTAGAAGTGTTGCTTGTCAAGAATGAAGAGAGACTCAAGAGTGAAAATGGAGAGAGAACTTAATTAAATGACTTGAACCCCCAAAATGAGAGAAAATGAGGGGTTTTTTTGCATGCAAGGGTGACAAAGAGCCGTTACACCCGAAATCTTGACTACCAAAACAGGTGTTAAGAGTCAAGATTTGAGATTCCTCATTTCAAACTCGAAAACCTGCTAGGACGCTAGCATGCCACGTAGATGTCCGCATGTCACATAGGCATCCAAGGCATCATTTTTCAAAAAATGCGTCGTTGGGTTGTTGTTGCTCCGTCGCTAGTCCACATGGAGTCAAAATTATGAAATTTTAACCCATTGGATTTTTGTCATCAATGCTCTAGGGTGTCATAAATGCTAGGTAAAGTGCAAAAATGTGGAATTGCCCCTAGGTGCAATTCTGCAACATTACATTTCTCCCCCACTTTAGTGGCCTCGATTTTGGAAAAATTAGCCCCACTAGAGAAGAAAATTTTACCTGAATTTGAAATTTTATGGATTTGTGTGCCAAGAAAAGAAAGTGCCTCAAAGGTTATCAAGGTCAAGCTAGCCGGTACCGAAGGTGCCCCCAACAACCAAGCTCAACTAACAGTGCAAAATTGGCTATGAAAATTTGAACAAAATTATGCCCTGCAAAACTCAAATTTTAGGTCAGTTTCAAAAATTGAAAGAAGCTACCATAGTGAGAAGAATGATCAAGAGAAATTTGGTGATCCAGAAGAAAAATAAGGTTTAAAGAGATTACTATATGCCCCCTCTTGAGTTTGCCCACAGCTAGGTGGGGTAAATTCAAGTGAAATCGGGGAGCCATAAATTCCAAGAAAAATGGGCCTTGGGGGGCCTATATATACCTAGGTGGGCCCCTAGAAGGGTCATTTTCACTATTCACAGTGAGGAAAATTATTGACTTTTGTGAGAGAAAAGTTAGCAAAATGTTGAGCAAGAGAGAGTACGAAGTGTCAAGATTGGAGCAACTGACGGAGGACATCGTTGAGGGATACGAGGTGGACCAGGTAGGTCTTGAAACCTCATTTTTAGTGAATTTCATCATGTTTTAGGCAATTTTTTCTAGTTTGAATTGTGCATGCATCTTTTTGTTGTGTTAGCGCCTAAGAAATGCGTTGGCATCCCATTTTTATACTATCGTCTCAGGTATGCGTTGGTGTTCTCAGGGCGTCAATGGAAAAATGAGACATGTGCATAGTGCATAGACATTTGTGCTACACACAAAGGTCCTTAATGAATTTCTTGTTGTCATATTTTTGAAAATGCCATGTTCTGACTTAAAAAAAATTCACTTCTTGTAGGACTATCCTAAGATCCGAGAGCATCTCGATGGACGAGCATACTGACTTGTTCACAAACAAAGGGACCACCTCAGTGAGGATGAGGTCACACATCTACAGCAGGTTGATCTCTGACATGTGTTCACCATGCCAGATATACACTACCACGAGCAGATGTTGGTGACCCTAATGGAGCGGTGGGATGTCACCACATTATCTTTCTAGTTGTCTACTGAGGAGATGACAATTACTCTAGAGGATTTTTATCATATTCTCAAACTCCCCATCTACAAACAGTGGGTGGTAGTAGACAATACCCATTCATTGCGAGAGTAGTCAAAGGGTGTCCTCTACTGCTTGGGGTGGATTGACAATGATTATGACACATGGAATATCTATACACACTGGTATGACCAAGCGTAGACCATTGCACCCCTGCTGCATCATGTGATTGTCATGATTGTGGCCTTTTGGATCACCATAGATAGGTGAGGCTCTCACTTGCACGGGGGCCTCGTCCATAGTATTCATGAGATGGTCAAGCATAAGACAATATTTTGTCTAGGGGCACAACATTTTGTTGCACCTGTACCAGGAGTTGGGGCGGTACGTTCACTATGAGTATCTTAGCCTCACAATGTGCACACTACTGCAAGTGTGGGATTTCACCCACACAAATGTGCATGAGGCCGATTAATTTCCTGATGAGACAACTGTACACTGTCCCCATGGCCCATTGGTATGATGTGACAAGGTAGTGGAGACATGGTGATTTATAGTTTTGGAGATTACAATTTGATACCCTTGTGCCTGATCAGGTCAGATGGAGACCCTACCACTTTTCAGATGGGTAGATGATAGCAGGTACCTCAGGAACCTATAGTGGGACCATTTTCTCATTGGTCACCATGATCACATTATTATGCCTTACTATTGGACTCAGTTCATGCAACATGATCGTGTATCGACTATCTCCCCCAATGTGCCCATTTATACACTAGATTTTAGAAGTGTTGTGAGACTTAGGGACATCCCCCACCCTTCCAATACAAATAGTGTTCCATCAGATGATCACAATTTTGACCAAGATCTAATGTCGATAGCATTGTCAAATAACATTGGCATAGCTACGGATTTCAAAGTATGGTGGGTGAGGCACTGTCCTCATTCGGTGTTTAGTGAGGATGCCCCTAGAGGGGATCCTGGCACATAGGGGAACATGCTAGCATAGGCACCACGAGACATGAGGAGAGGGAGAGGAGGTGGGAAGGGATAGGGTGAGGAGGAGGAGAGGCCACAGGAGGAGGAGGAGTGACCAGTAGCGTCACTAAGGCTGAGGCAGTGGCGAAGGAGATCATCTCCCCCAACAACTACCCTTGTCTCGTCGACACCCCCAACAACACCCACTATCACAATAGCATCAACTTTAGCAGCACCAAGAGTGACTTTGGATACCAACGATGTGGGTCATAGTGTTTCTCCTCACCCTAACCCTGCTTGATAGCCAAGGGACCCAGGTATTGATGTGTCTTTTCTTTGTTTATGATTACACAAATATGTCATGTGATACTGATTTGTCCTTTATTTTTGTGGTTGCAGATGGTTTATATGGATGGAATAGGTTGATAGCCCAGTGCATATAGGAGGTGGCTCCTGACGTGCCCATCCAGGGGACCGTCCTCGAGGCATACCGACCGATTTTCGAGGGGTGACATGCCCACTTGTTCGAGCCGGTAGCACGTATGAGGACCACTTATGAGGAGTGAGGGCTTGCAAATGCTACCACTCTTTAGGAAAACATGACCAACTATTAGGGGAGCTATGGACAGTGCTCGCGAAGGGAGACATAGTAGTGACGAGGGTTCATGTTGTCGAGCAGGAGTGTGATGCTCTTCAGAGCTGTCTCGATGACCCAACTGTGTTCTTGGTAGGTGATCAACAGTTACAACAAGAGTTGATCTAGGTGTGGATACAGATAGCCTCCCTCCAAGGAGAGATCAGGGGATGCGAGTGGTCATGTTCGTGTCTCACTCGCACCACTCTCATTTTGTTACTGTCATGCAACCTCACCCACAATAGAAGCCAGAGTTGGAGGGCTCTAGGAGCCACATGCCTTATCCCTAGAGAGCTCCATTTTGTACATCAATTTTGTAGCGAGAGATATATATGTTTTGTAGATATTTTGTATAGACATTGACACATATTCAATAGCCACTCATTTTTTGACGATAATAGCCTGATACATGTACATGACATTTGATATATACATATATACAAGATACCGATTCTGATATCATGGCATTGTGTATTTTGATTTTTATGCTTCTTTATTTTCATGTATGTTGATGTTATGGATATTATGTATGTTTAGATGCTAATATGATTTAATGAAAACACATGGATGTATGTTAATTAAATACAATAATGATCTAACTACCTTAAAATATGTAATGTAATGCATAGATACGTAGCATAGTAAAACACATGTATGTATATTTCTATCCCATACACACACATGGTCACATCATAACACGATATTTTCATAATGTTTTAATGCCAACATATGTGGTGTTGCTACCCTTAAAGAGCGAACACCACACACATAACACATTAGACACTATGCATAGTATTGATGATGATGCATTGCATTAACAGGTTCTTTTAGAGACATCCCATCCATAGGCAATAGTCCATAGGCACCTGAACCATACACAAAGATGACAATGTAAGGGACTAACCAGTTAGGACTGAATTTTCCCTTCTGATTAGGCAACGCTTTTACATTTCTCTGATTCTCGTATAGAACCAGGTCACCTACCTTGAAAGTTCTAGGAAGCACACTTTGATAATATTATCTAGATAATGATTGTTGATAATCTTTAAGATAATCAAGGGCATGTAGTCGGTGCTCATCGAGCATCTCTAACTGATGCAAATGATTAGCTTAGTAAGTTTTGTCATCAATTAACCCTTTAAGGGAAACCCGTAAGGATGAAATTTCCAACTCCAAAGGCATGATAGCTTTGGCACCATACATGAGGTTGGAAGGCGTTGTTCTTGTGACTATATGAAAATTTGTGTGATACACCCACAAAGCGTATGTTAATTGAATATGCCAATCCTTACCATTTTTATTAATTATTTTACAAATGATGAGCTCAAGAGTCTTATTAGATGCTTTCGCTTGGCTATTAGATTAAGGATAATATGGTGTAGAAAATATATGTTGAATGAAAAATTTCTCCAGGAATTTCTTTACTTCCTTATTCTTGAATGGCATACCATTGTCAGAAACAAGTGTAGAAGGCAATCCAAAATGAGAGATAATGTTATTCAGAAGAAAACTATAAATAACTTTAGCGTTCATAGAGCAAAGCATGATAGCTTCGACCCACTTCGTGAAGTAATATGTAGTGGTAATAATGAAGGCATGTCCCCTAGAAGAAGGAGGGGATATCTTTCCAATAATATCCAACCCCCATTTCACAAACAACCAAGGAGAGGTTTGGTTTTGTAACTCTTGTGTGGGTGCATGAATAAGATGACTATGTTGTTTACATTGTGAGCAATTTTTGAAAAAATTGAAGGAATCTTGTTCCATCATTTTCCAAAATTACCCTATGTGTATCGATTCCCTCACTAGGGATTTGCCACCAAATTTTCCACCTCCAGAGCCTAAATGGGCTTCTTTAAGGGTAAGGGGTATTTTTGCTTTAGTGAGACATCCAAGGAGCAAGCCATTATAATATTTTTGATAAAGAACATCAGACAAAACAACATAATAGGCTGAAAGATTTCGTATACGAGTGTGATAATTTTTTATCGCATCATCGAAAAAGTTTCCAATCTTCAAATAATTGTAAATATTAGATAACCATTCTCCCAAGTCCACTTGAAAATACACAGACATTAGACTCAGGTTGATCAGAAATAGTAGGAGACCAAAGGACCTAAACCACAAAGTGGTATTCTCTTGCATACTCATCCAAAGGTACTAGGGAAGAAGTGCTTTCCATGGCACCTGCATGTCTATTCTCCCTCTTAAGGACATTGTCTATCGTGAAGGAGGAGAATCCGTTCAACAAGGAAAAAGTGAGGTCTCAATATCGACACAACTTAATTTTCTTCGCCTAATAGGTTCCTGTAATTTGATTCACAATGAGCTCAAAATCACCCAGTATACGAAGAATTTTTTATTTTTAGACCAATTGTGACACGCAAGCCAACAATGAGTACTTCATACTCGATGATGTTATTAGTGCAAGGAAATTATAACCGAAAGGAGAGAGGGATTAGTTTACCTTTGGGTGATATTAGAACCACACCTACTCCAGAACTAGTCTAACATTTGGATCCATCAAAGTACATTTTCCATTCAAGATCATAATTGATTGCAAAAATGTTCTCATCAAGAAAAAAATCCAAACCTAGAAAGGAGCGAGATGAGGGAGCATCTGCCAATTGATCAGCAACAACTTGACCCTTTATCGATTTCTAAGTAACAAACTTTATGTCGAACTCAAAAAGCATCGCCCATTTTGCTAACCTCCCAACAAGGTGGGTACTAGAGAACAAGTGCTTTAGAAGGTCACTTTTTATGATGACATGCATTTCAGCATGGAGAAGATAGTGCCTCAGCTTTTGTGTGACAAAGACAAGAGAAAGGCATTGCTTCTCCATGGAAGAGTATCAAGTTTCATAATCGAGCAAAACACAACTAATGTAGCAGACCGCTCTCTCTTTCTCAGAATCATCATATTAAGCCAACAAATCCACCAAAGCATATGGTGATGATGTGAGGTAAAGAAAAAGGGTTTATCCTACATAGCCGACATTAACACAGGAGGATTGGCCAACTAGGCTTTGATTGACTCAAAAGCTTTTTGGCACTCTTCATCCCATATGAAGCGAACATATTTTCTTAACAAGTGAAAGGAAGGGTAAGATCAACCAATTGAGATATGAACCTACGAATTTCCGGAATCTTCCCTTGTAAATTTTGCAACTTAGTTATATTCCTAGGTGGAGGCATGTTAACAATAGCATCGATCTTATTTGTGTCAACCTTGATTCCACAAGGAGAGACCATGAACCCTAGAAGTTTTCCTGCATCTACATCGAAGACACGCTTAAGAGGATTAAGTCTCATCTTATAGAGTCAAAGACTTTCAAAGATAAGATGAAGGTTTTTCACATGATCCTGATGGGTTGTACATTTTTCCAAGATGTCATCAACATAATCTTCTAAAATCTTATGAATAAAGTCATGAAATATTAGGGTCATCACCCATTGGTAATTTTCTCCTGCATTCTTTAACCCAAAGGGTATGACCACATAGTAGAAAGTCCCCCAAGGGGTAGTGAAGGTTGTCTTGTACTGATCCTCTAGATTAATATAGATCTTATTATAACCTGAGCAACCTTCCATACAAGATAATAATGCATGGCATGTTATCGAATCCACAATCATATCTATATCAAACAACAAAAAATCATCTTTAAGAGAAGCCTTATTAAGATCAAAAAATTCAATGCATATGCAAATATGACCATCAGGTTTACTAACAGTGACAATATTTAAAATCCAAGGGGAGTAGTCGATTGGACGAATAAAGCTTTCTTTCAACAACTTCTTTATCTCAATCTTAACCATCAATGCCACCCTGGGATCAATCTTTCAAATTTTTTGCTTAACTAGCATGGCGTCAGGACATAATATGATATTGTGAACCATTATACACTCATCAATACTAGGCTTGTCCTCATACGTCCAAAAAAAGATGTCAGGATGAGAATGTAGGAGGTCAAAATGTTCTTCAGCTTCTTCAGAAGAGAGGCACTTCCTTATCTTGATCACCTTTTCAAAAGACTTGGGGTCCACAAACATTTTAGTAGTTTCTCCCTTGAGGAGAGAAATATGATCTCCAAGATGCGATATTGGAACATCATCACCAACATTGGATAGAGGGTCCTCCTCATCAACACTCAAGATGGATTCTACAAAATGTGTTGATTTATTCAAGCAATACGGGAATCGTCTTTTGTGATGGAAGGGAGGCAAGGGGGAGTAGGCACCTAGGAATTCCTCAAGTGCTTCATCTGAAGAGAAGATATCTAAAGGGACATTCTCAGCCTACCCCCTATCCTTTATTAACTCCGGATGGACCAAACTTAATGGTTCAGCCGAAATCATGTTAACGCTCCACCAAGATTTTTACTTAGATTGCTTGACAAAGCATCCCAAACCTAGGTAACGCTTATTAGGCTTCAACTAGATGGGGACTTGGATTCCTTTCTCAATATGTCCAAGGCCTTTCTTCCCATAGCCATACCAAGAAGTGAGTTGATATCCAAAACCATAATGGGTTTGTAAAACCTCGGGAGGTGGTGGCTCTACATAGAGGGCTTTATTCCACCAATGAACATCAAACACATTCATGAGAGCACAACCATCTCCTTTACTCAATTCACAAACATTAACCTCCTTTTCAAGAGTGGGACTGCTCTCCTTAGTAGTGGGAAGACCATTCTCCTAGATAGGATCACAACTCTTCTCCTTAATGAAAGCATTGCCCACTTTTTCATCAAAGTAATTTAGAAGCTCTAGACGAGTGGGACTCGCTTTGTATTCTACAATGAATAATTCAGAGAATTCCAAGGACCCCCAATTGTCACCAAGGAAATCATTTGATTCAGAAGAATTATATGGGGAAGACTTAGGACTTTTGGATTTGGGTGTTTCATCTTTAACGACATTCGCTTTGGGGACAACCTCCACGGAGAGTACCACCAAGGAACATGTCATAACATTAGTATTTAGAGATGGAATAAAATTCTTAAGAGTGGAGAAAACTGAAGCTTGGCCAACAACTGCTAATTCACAAAGGTGAATAGCTTCTTGGTCAACTTTAATCGTGACCACCCAATTATTTGCAACAAAATTTAAAGAATAATGTACAGTAGAAGTTACAACACCCATAGCATGAATCCAAGGTCTTCACAAAAGAAGATTGTAGGGTAAAGGGCTAGGCATCACATAAACCAAAGTAGGTAGGGTAACGGGGCCTAGCTAAAAAGGCAATATTATCGTGCCTAGAGCTTGGTGGCTAGCATTATCAAATGCACGAATGTACAAAGAAGAAGAATCCAAAGAAGATGGATCAACTTTGATTTTAGGTAGTAGATCAATATTGCAAACATTGAGAGAGGAACCGATTTCAACGAGGGTATGCCTAATACCAATGTTATTAACATTGACTATAATCATCAAAGGGTCCACTTGTTTCTAGACATCCGGAGGTGGGAGTTCTTCAAGATAGAACATAATATTCAAAGAATCCTCATGAATATGAGCCATCAATGTATTATCATCTGTCGGCCTAGCGGAGGTAGGAAAGAGGATCTTCTACAAAGCTTCCTAAAGAATTTCGTGATAAACCAAAGCAGTTTGAAGCAAATACCAAAGTGAGATCTTAGTCGGAGTAACATAAAGTTGCTTGACAAGATCGTAATCACTTGGTGCTTTAGTTGTAGGTTTAGGTGTTGAAGGAAGACTTGGTTGATGAGATGGTAAAGAAACCAGAATTTGAGTATGTTGAGATTTAGGAATAAAAGGTTGTTGTTCCAAATTTTGTTTATTCCTTCTTGTGTTGTATATGTCTCTGACATCATTGTAGTAAGTAGAGTTTGTAGCTTTTACGAACCTTGAATATAAATCTGGTGGATCATCTTGATAAGAAATCCCATAGAAAAAATGGTTCTTCCTCAGAGAAGGGCTCACCGGGATCAAGTAAATGACGAGTTTCTTAGGGCTTGGAGTAGCCACAAGGACCACCACAATTTTTACCGACTCCTTAGCATGAAAAGAAGAATTTTGGTCGGAAGATTTGTGGATAGAGGAAGGCACTTCTAAGAAATCATCTAGATCATCATCCAACATGTCAAAATCTTCCTTGGAGAAAGCATTGTTGTGGACATGAAAACATTGTAGAAATAGATTTGACATGTTTCACCTCAGGTTCACCAAAATGTGAGATAAGAGGGATTCACTACACATGGGTTTCTTCGTTCTCAAAAGATCGTTAGAGACCAAACTACCCTTATCCACCTCAACATAAATAAAATGAAGAAATTGCAAAGGAAATGAGCATACGTTAACTTTCAAAGAAAACTATTCAGATCCCGAGAAAGCGAGACTTTTAGATTCTTACCTCAGATAGAGGATCTCTCAGCCAAAGGATGACAACGTGGATTCAGGATGCCAATGCGACACGTTGGTGTCCTAAGTTACAGAAAGCTCGAGAGCTCAGTCAAGTAGAATAAAGTTTGACTTTCTGACTCAAATCTAGGATCTACTAAACAAAATATTGAATCAAAGAACATAAAATTCAAGATAATCACAAGGAGAACTTGGAGAAAACTTACCCTCAATCGGGAGTTTGAGTCTTCACTCCAAGATTCACTTTATGTCCTACGCACAAAAGAATAAGGGGAAAGTGTTGGGGTTGTATAAGGGTCTGCCTCAGTCAAACCCTCATTTTGTTGTTCCCACTTCCATGGACAACCAAATAGAAAAGGAATATAACTGAAATAGATAAAGCGTGTGGTGAAAGTAAAACCTGCTTCAAAAGTAGAACTTGTGCCACTAAGTAGCAAATGAAAAAATAAGTAGAAAAGAGAGAGAGAGAGAGAAAAATCCCCCTGAGCCTAGACCGTCTCTGAAGCACATAGATGCATCGTTGAATGCTTTCTTGAGAGTTGTAGTTGTTGGAGAGACCTCAACCCGGCATGGCTTCACTTGTAGAAATGTTGCTTGTCAAGAATGAAGAGAGACTCAAGAGTGAGAATGGAGAGAGAGCTTAATTGAATGACTTGAACCCCCAAAATGAGAGAAAATGAGGGGTTTTGTTGCATGCAGTGGTGGCAAAGATTTGTTACACTTGAAATCCTAACTACCAAAACATGTGTCAGGAGTCAAGATTTGAGATTCCTCATTTCAAACTCAGAAAATTGCCAGGATGCTAGCATGTCGCCCAGGTGTCCAAGGCATCATTTTTAGGGAAATGTGTCATTAGGCTATTGTTGCTCCACCACTGGTCCACATGGAGTCAAAATTGTGAAATTCCAACCCATAGGATTTTTGTCATTAATGCTCTAGGGTGTCATAAATGAGGCAAAGTGCAAAAATGTGGAATTGCCCCTTGGTGCAATTCTATGGCATTACACTTATTAAAGTCTCTACCTTTAGTAGGGATGTTTTATTTTCTTTTACTATATCTCTTTGCCTCAATAATTGTGTGAGAAAACAAAAATCTTCAAATCTCTAAGTTTTTCTTTTTTAACTATATTTTTCATGCATAGAAAATTTTAAAGATTAAATCTTCTCACATTAAAAGAATATTTTTTTATTTTAGAAAATATAGAAAAGTATCAACCAATGGGAAAGAGTGTAGGGTAAATATTAAACTAACTTTATAATTTTCTAGGCTCTTTGTTGTAATTAAGACATCTATTCATTCATCTCGCTATTTGTTTAATCCCATTGGTCAATGGCGAGAATTTTCCCCACATGGAGGCTCTGAAAGAGGGTATTGGTATTTATTAAAACATCAAGGATATCAAGTACAACTAATTGGAGAGGTAAAAAATAAAATGTAACATGTTTTCAAATGCATTGGAAACATTGTTGCCAGTCTTGGAAGGGGTAAAGCATATGTGTCAATGTTCAAGGGACTAAGCATCATATTAGCACTCATTTCTAATTTACATTGGCTAATAAAATAGATGTTTTGATTTGGTTGGTGCATCAACTTGGTATTATACTTGACCAATTTATGAGATATTTATTTAATTGGTCAGGAATCTTAATGTGAACGCATTGTTTTATAAGGCCTTATTTTTTCCCTTCATTTTATTATTAGCTTAGTGTTGGTTAACAGATTAGTCTTCTTCAAATATATAAACACAATGACTCTATGTTGCCCAAAAATGAAGACAAACATGCAAAAAATAGTTGCGTAAGTTATTAATTAACTTCCCTCAAAATTTTATTAAGGTACAACTCCCTTTTATGGTAAATTCCTTTTAGATTTTTGAAACTCTAAAACAAGGTATACTTTTAACTAGAAAGTAGTAAAGGCAAACTAACATTTGTCCATAGTCATAGCACAAATGTGATTGAGAATTCATAAAACGATGAAATAAACTTTAGAGCATGACAAATACCACCAGTATCCTAACACAAAGATTTTAAACAACAATGGTAGATAAATGAATTTAAAATTTAAATTCAACTATTTCCCAGAAGATATGAATGCAACACGTTTAACTATCACCTTTACAAAGGAAAGCAACATTCAAATATTTATTCAAGCTCACAGACTTAGAAACAAATATTTAGCATCACATTTAATATCTAATGCACACAGACAAAATATGTCTTCATGGAATGAGAAAAATTTAATTGATCCTTCTTTGATCGATTCTCACTCTTACATCATAGTGTAGCCAGGATAAAAAATTTGGACCTCGTAAATATCTTTGAATTACATATTTAAAACATTTCCAAATTTAACTATCACCAAAATCTTGAAAAACCAAATCTTTAAAAGAATCACAAAATAAAGTTTAATACATTAAAGTTTATAAAATAAAACATCCAAATGAAATGTAGCTATTGCTCAAATTGTTGAGTAGATGGGTCCACAGATGCTTCATCGATGACTTGGTTTTGCTGACTGGACCTTGCTCATGCCTTGTAATCTTTGAGTACCTGAGTGACCACTAGAATCTTTGTGTGCTAGGGAATTGTAACATTTTTACTTCTCAAATTCTAGAGAGATTTATTGTTGCATATGGTGTCAATTTTGGTTGCTAAGTTGGCTGGGAAGTTTTCATACAATGAAAATGTGGAATCGATCCTAGCTATCTTTTTCATGGTCTCCTTATTAAAAAATTTCTCACCAAACAATGCATCCACAACTTTCAAGAATCCTTCCTTTGACTCATCAAAAGTAGCTACACCACCATTGTCATCTTTCATAAGTGTGCATCCAAAGTTTGAGAACTCTTTAATGAGATTAGTGTTAATGCAATTACACTCTTTCAATAGCTTATTTTTTTCTCAGACATGTCACATGGATCAAGAAGGCCATACTTTTGTCAACAAAGTCACGCTTCCTAGGAGATGTTAGATAATTGGAGGTAGATATCTATTAATTAAATATAGATTTAAAAGTATAAACAGAGAAATAAAACACATTGAAATAATATACAACAAAAGAACTACACCAAGATTTAACATGGTTTACCAAAAATCGGGCTACATCCACCAAAAGAGTGTCCAACATATATTAAACTTTAGCAAAAACCTTTACAAAGATATGCAACAACATCTGCAACTTGCAACAATATTTTTCTCCATGTTTTACCGCTATTGTTTTTTCACAACCTTTGTTGCGGGTGCCTGCAATACTTCTTGCATTTTCCAACCGCAAATTTATGAACTTTTGCTAACATTTTTGATGCCCAATTACCTTCAAAAGTGAGTTTTGGTATACCTTCCCACACATGTCCCATTAATTAGAAACAAAATGCGACCATTGATTTTTACTCATGTACCCAATAAAACTCATATTTTTAGGTGGTTTCAATAACTATTTGTAGTTGTTATAATTTAAATATTTGTAATTGTTCACCTCCAACATTTACTATTTGTAACTGTCCTTTTAAATATAAGTGCAACAAAAATATTTATTAAGTGCAACAAATTATTTAATAAAAATAATATGAATATTTTTGCATTCGAGTCTGATTGGTATCCATAACAAAACAATCTCCCACTTGGAGACTGATCAAACTCCACTACATACCATCTCCCACTTGGAGATTGATCATAACACCACTGCCCTTGCAACTCCCACTAGAAATAAGCACGTTAGACCCTGATGTTCTATTTTATTTAAATTTAAACTTGAAGGCCAATTGAAGTTGAAGAGGAGCTCAACTTCTCCCTTATCCCACCTTCGTAAACATATCCATAAGATTGTCATTTGTATGTATCTTCTCTAGCTTTACCTATCCATCCTCCAACGCTAACCAAATGAAATGAGATCTCAGTTGTAAGTGTTTGGATTTATAGTGTAAGGAAGAATTATTTTCAAGTTGTATAGAACTTTGGTTGTCTGTTAAAAAAGTAACTTTCAGCTTGTTTTTTTCCTAATTCTTCCATGAAAAGTTGTAGCCGTATCATCTCTTTTCTTTCCTTTGTTGCAGCAACATACTTTACCTTCGTGGTGGATAAAGCAACCATCTTTTGTACCTGAGAAATCTAACTCACTATTGTCCCACCAACTGTAAATACATAATCGGTGGTACTCCACCTAGTATCAATATCCCCTGCCAAATCTAAGTCAATGTAGCTTTTTAAATTAGTATTAGAGCTCCCAAAACATAAACATTTATTAGATGTACCTCTCAAATACTTGAGAATTCATTTTATTGCATTGCAATGCTCAACTTCGGGATTACTCATATACCTACTAACAACTCCTACGACGTGTGCAATATCCAATCTCGTGCATACCATGGCGTACATTAAACTGCCTATAGCTGAAGAATATGGTATCTTGGACATTTTATCTTCCTCCTCTTCTATCTTTGAAAATGTAACCTTAGTAAATATGAAATAACTAGGAAAATATGTGCTGACAACTTTTGCATTCACCATGTGAAATCTCTACAACACCTTTTCAACATAATCATCTTGAGATAAAAACAATTTTCTATTTTTCCTATCTCTAGTAATCTTCATACCAAGCATTTATTTTTCTACCCCCAAATCCTTTATACGAAAAATAATTTGCTAACTACTATTTTAAATCCCTTATGTGATCCATGTTAGACCCTACTACAAACATATCATCAATATATATCATAAAATAATGTAGCTATCATCATCTAACCTCTTAAAATAAACATAATGGTTTGAACTACACTAGTTATAGCCATGCTCAGTCATAAAGCTTTCAAATTTAATATACCATTTCTAAGGTGCTTGCTTCAAGCCATATAAAATTTTCTTCAATTTGCACACTAGTTTCTTCTTACCTTAACTTCAAATCTTTTTGGCTATTCCATATATATTTCCTCTTCCAAATCACCATGGAGAAAGGCAGTTTTAACATCAAGTTGTTCTAAATGAAAATCTTCAACAGTCACAATACTTAAAACAGTACGAATATAAGTCATTTTAACAACCAGAGAAAATATTTCATCAAAATCAATGCCTTTTTCTATGCAAATCCCTTTATGACTAGCCTAACTTTAAATCTTTTCTTACCTCCATCTTCCTCTTTCAGCCTATAAACCCATTTGTTTGGTAAAGCATGTTTACCTACAGGCAACTTGCATAATTCCCAAGTTTGATTTTTTAGCAAGGAGTCCATTTATTCTTCCATTCCATGCTCCCATTGAACCTTGGTATCCACTTACATAGCTTCATCATGAAATTCTAATTCACTCTAGCATTAGTTAATAAAATAGAATACAAAGAAGGATAATTTTTTTTGAAGGTCTACTTATCCTTGAAGATCGTTTGACATTCACTAGAGTTTGTGGTATTTGTTGTTGATATTGTTGTGAACCATGAGGAACCATTGGAATATTTTCGTCTCGAATGTCAAACAACACTACACAATCATTTTCTTTCTTATTTTTTTGCAACTAATCTGTGTACATCACCTTCTCATTGAACATGAGATCCTTGCTTCTTACAATTTTTTTGTTTAGAAAATTCCAAAGCCTATAACCAAATTCATCAATGACATATCCAAAAAATATACATTTCTTTGACGTAGCTTCCAACTTGGTTCTATTTTCAGAATCTACATGTGTAAATACTTCACAATCGAAGGTTTTGAGAAAAGAATAACTCACCTTCTTACTTGTCTATGCTTCCTCTACAATACTACATCCCAAAGGATTAGAAGGACCTTTATTAATTAAATAAACAACAACATTTACAACCTCTACCCACATGTTTAAAGACAACCCAACATGCAATCTCATAGTTTGTGCACGCTCCATTATTGTGCTATTCATGCCCTCAACGACACCATTTTCTTGTGGAGTCTTTGGAACCATTTTTTGCCTACAAATATCATTAGAGGAACAATAATATTTAAACTCTTTGTTGCAATACTTACCACCATTATCAAATCTAAGACATTTTAATCTTTTACCCATCTCATTCTCAACCAAGCTTCTTCAATTTTTAAATATATCAAAAACATTAGATTTATGCCAAAGGAAATATTCATAGCTTCCTAGTTGCATCATCTATGAATGTAACATAATACTAAGAACCATCGAGATAAGATACTTGAGCTGGTCCCCATACATTCATATGCACAAGCTCCAACTTCTCATCTTTCTTATGCTTCCCATCCTTGAGAAAACTAACTCTCTTTTCTTTTCCATACACACAACTTTCACATAGATCCATATTAACATATTTTATACTTGGTAAAACTTTGTTTGAATAAAACACTTTCATACCTTTTTCACTCATATGCCCAAGCCTATTATGCCATAGTTTTTTTCGGAACCCACAACAACAATCTAATTTTTTGCCTGCTAAAATTACAGCAACTATTCCTAAACATTGACTTTTCTTTGCAACAACTAAAGTAGAAGGAATATTATGACTTGTCCAAAGATATAAGGTGCCTACTTTCACACCTTTTATTACCACTAAGGCACCTTTCGTAACCTTCCAATTTTTATCATTAAAAGTAACAACACACCCTTCATCACCTAACTGCCCTGCTGAAATTAAATTTTTACTTAACATTGGAACATGCCTTACCCCTTGTAGTAACCAATGATTCCCATTTTGCAACTTTATCCTGATTCTTCCCTTTCCAACAATTTGTCAGGGTTTGTAATCTCCCAAGTAAACCATCCCAAAATATTCTTTGACATAATCAAGAAAATAACTTTTATGGGACATAGCATGAAATGAATCCCCTGAATCTAATACCCAAGAATCATGATCATTATCAAGGGAAAGAATCAAAGCATCATCATCAGATTTATTACTTACCACATGTGCCTCTTTATTGCCTTCCTTTTTCTCTATTTTTTTTTAAGACCATCAATCTTTCTTTAAATGACTGGACTTACCATAATGCCAGCAATCCTTCTTCTCTCTACATTGGGAACTCTTTTCCTTTGATTTTCTTCCTAACTTCCCATGACCTCCAAAATTCTTTCCTCTCTCCTTTATTCTACCTCTACTTTTTGCATTTAAAAAATTACTTGATGTGGATGTACCACCTGAGCTTTTCCTATGAATTTCCTCACTCAAAATAACACCAACGACATCATCAAATTTTAGCATATTCGAACCAAAAATAGAATTACTAACTTCCATTACCAAGCTATTCTGGCTTTTACGAAAATAACATAGAATCAAAAGAGCCCTAACTTCTTCATCAAAGTTTGCATTTATAGAAGTTAATTGACTGGCAACCGTATTGAACTCATTTAAATGATCAACAACTAACCCACCTTCTACTATTTTCATATTAAATAAATGCTTCATAAGAAATACCTTATTCAAAGCAGAAGGATTTTCATATAACTTCGCCAAGGTATGCATCAAATATGTTGTTGCCTTTGTTGTAGAAATATTAAATGCCATTGATTGTGCTAGGCATAAATGAATGTTGAAAAGTGTCTTTCTATCACGAATATCCTAATCCCCATCAAATATTGTTGATGGTTTCTTGGCTATCCCTTCTAATGGCCACCATAAATCCTTTTGATAGAGATATTTGCTCATCTACATCTTCTATAACTGATAGTTCTACCCATTGAAATTTTCAACTTTCAACTTACCCTCATCTGCCATTACTCCCACTCAATTGTGACCTTCTTATAGAGGATAACTGAACACAACCCGCTCTGATGCCACTTGCTAGAGATTAGAGTCAGATATATATCAATTAGATGCATATTTAGAAGTATAAATAGAGAAATAAAACACACAAAAATAATGGACAACAAAATAACTACACCAATACTTAATGTGGTTCACCCAAAATTGGGCTACATCAATCAACAAAGGGTCCAATATATATTAAACTTCCAAAATAACCTTTACAAAGGCATGCAACAACATCTACAACTTGCAGCAACAAGAGATTGGAGGTAGATATCTATCAATTAAATATAGATTTAGAAGTATGAATAGAGAAATAAAACACATAGAAATAATGGACAACAAAATAACTACACCAAGATTTAACACGGTTCACCCAAAACCGGGCTACATCCACAAATAGAGGATCCAATATACATTAATCTTCCAACAAAAACCTTTACAAAGACATGCAACAATATCTGCAACTTGTAGCAACATTTTTCTCCATGTTTTACCACTACTATTTTTACACAACCTTTGCTACAGGTGCTTGCAACACTTCTTGCATTTTTTCAGCCACAAAACTATGAACTTTTGCTAACATTTTTCATGCCCATCTGCCCTCAAAACTGAGAACTGAGTTTTGGTATACCCTCGCACACATGTCCCATTAATTAGAAACAAAACATGGCCATTGTTTTTTACTCGTTTACCCAATAAAACTCTTCTTTTTGGTGGTTACAATAATTATTTACAACTATACATTTAATTGTAATTTAAATATTTATAACTATTCACCTCCAACATTTACTATTTTTAACTATCCTTTTAAATACAAGTGCAACAAAAATATTTATTAAGTGAAGCAAATTATTTAATGAAAATAATATGAAGATTTTTGTGTCCGAGTCTAATTGGTCTCCATAACAAAACAAATGTATACTATCATCACTAAGAAGGGACCATTTCCCATGCATACAATGAGGAACTTATATGCCCCCCTTAAAATGTTAGTGTACTTGATACACTAACATTTTAAGGAGATAAAGAGGGATCCCAAGAAGGAATACACCTAAGAAAAGTCTACCTAACCCCTCGCCCCCCAAGTATAGGGACAAAGATGAGCCTATATGGTGATATGTTGCTCCTTGTGAAGTGAAATATGATTTCATAAATCCAAGTTTATACCCTCATAAAAATGAAACATAAAAATTTGGATACCCTAAGTTTGATTCCCAAAACCTAGTGTTAATGTTCCATCATTTCTAGGATTTCATTAGGATGCAAATCAACAAGGTGCAAAGATTGACTCTCAACCTCCAAGGTGAGTCAATCAGACCTAGATTTGCATCCTTTTGAGTCTTAATAATGGACTGGAAATTATTTGGAGTGATTAACATAATGATACTATATGCCCTAATATTAAAAATGTAAGATAGGGAAATCTAAAACAATCAAGTTCACATAGATTTGAAAGGTTTAGATGACTATGTACCTGCCCAAAAAAAATAATTTGGTTGTATATACAAGGATTGGGTCACCCAATAGCTACTAAGTCTTTGTTAAGGTGTCTTGCTCAACTTTTGGGGTCCTCTGGTGCTAGATTTGAGCTTTTGTTTTTTAGTTGTAAACTTGTCAAAATGTCATCAATAAATTTTGTAGGTGAGTTCTATGATTTGAAAAGATGGATGACAACGAATGCAACAATGGAGAATTTTCCTTTGAGATTTTTTCAATCTTCTTCAAACCTATAACCTACCCATTCACAAAGGGGGGAATTATTGTGTCATATAGGGGCTTGCCTCAATCAAACTTTGTGTAAGTGTTTCCATTTCTTCAATGATAAATATCAATGGATAAATGATAATTGAAAGGAAGGAATGATGAAATAACAATGTGTTGCAATTCACTACCCTTCAAAGACTTCCTTGAAGGACTGAAAACATACACATCACCCCAAGGATTTGGATCTTTCTTTGCTTGAATTCTTTGGAGATCTACAACAAGGGTTAACCTTCACAAAACCATGATAACATAAACTCACAAACACTTTGGAATGATACTTGGATCGTGAATTGTTGCAATAATACTTTGAAATGCTACTCTTGACTTTCTCTTAACAATAGTATTTACTCCTCAATGTAGTTCTTCTTGTCTAGTTTTAATGATGAAAATACTAGGTATTTATAGGTATTTTATCCAATTTCTCAAAAATTAGATCCTAGAAGCTGAGATTTGTAATTTGAATTTTGGATGTTAAAATTTTGCTAACAACATATATTTAAATTTGGGTCTTGGCTAAGAAAGAGGACTCGATCACCTATGGGAAACTGTGTCTTGGCCCATATTTTCAAGACACTCAAAGTCGGGGACAATTTAATGGTTGGATGCATTTGTTTAATGCTTGTTTTTCAAAAAATGATAAAAAAATGCTTTGGAATGCATAATTTGGAAAATTAGAAGCTTAATTAAGTCTAATAAATTAGGGGGACAAAACATAATGTGAAATTTTTAAGGTATACAATTTTATACACTACAATGATATGCAATTTTTTGAATTTTTATGTCTTTTATGATGCAAAAATGAAACCTTAAATGAAGAATGCAAAACAATGGAATGCTAAGCCTAGATCTAGGGTTGAATTATTTAAAATTGCAAAAGGTTTAAAATGTTAAGTTCAACAAAATGTTTTTATGAAAAAGGGAATCCTAAGTCTAAATGCAATAGAACACTAGGATCAATTTCCTTTTTTAAGAGACTATTAGGATGCAAATTGACAAGGAGATTAGATTGAATTTCAACCATGGAAGTGATTCAATCAAACTTAGATCTGTATCTTTTTAGCCTTAGAAATTGATTGGAATTGATTTGTATGAATTGACCTAATTAGACTATGTGCCCTAATATGAAACTGATAACTTAGAAATTGATTGGAATTGATTTGTATGAATTGAACTAATTAGACTATGTGCCCTAATATGAAACTGATAACTGAGAAATTGTAATAGTAGTTTACCACTAGACCTGAGAAGGGCAAAGTATTGTGTACCTATCCTATAAATTTGGAATCAGTTAGAATGGGAGGAAATAGCCGACATATGGTATCTCTATCCTTGTAGAGATATTTTAGTTCTATTTTCACAGTCCTTTGATGTCGGATATGAGCTTTTCGATTCTTCCTGCAAATTTATCAGATAATTTTGTAGGTGAATTTATGTGAGTTGTCAAGGTGTAGGGCTTTGAATGCAACAATGGATAAATGATCTTAAAACTTCCTCCTATCTTCTCAAAACATGAAACTTGTACATTTAAAGAGAGAGGAAGGGTTGTGCCATTTAGGGGCTTACCTTAGTCAAACCTTGTGTTAGTGTTTCCACTTCCACAATGACAATGTCAATGATAAAAGGATAAACGATAAGAAGGAATGATGAATCCATTAAGTGATGAAACTCACCACCCTTCAATGGCTTCCTTGAGGGATTGAATTCATGCACATCTCCTCGAGGTCTTAGATCTTGCTTGCTTGAATGATTGAATTGCTTGGAGACCTACAACAAGGGTTAGCCTTCACAAACAATGATAACATAAACATACATGAACTCACATAAGATTTGACATGTTATTTGGATCTTGCATTGATGTAATGAATCTTTGAAATGCTACTCTTGACTTTCTTGATAATGCTCTTGATAATAATTCTTGCTCTTGTTTTCCTATATGATTTCAAATGATGCAATAACTAGGTATTTATAGGTGTTTTCTCTAACTCTCACAAATTAGTCCTTACAACCAACATTTGCAACCTAAATTGCAAATGATAAAGTTTTGACACCAACATATTCAAATTTGGGACCGTCAAAATAGGGGGACATTGCCACCATAGGGTAGCTCTATCCCAACCCAATTTTTCAAAATTTAAGGTGTCGGGGGCAAATTATTAGATGAATGCATTTGTTTTTTGCTTGCAATTTATCAGTGATTATGAAAAATAGGCCATTGAATGCATAATTTAAAAAATTAGGGGATTAGTCAGGTCCAATAAATTAAGGGGGACCAAAACATAGTTAAATTATCAAGGGTGATAATTTATGATGCTACATTTAGCCCCCACTTTAGTGAGAGTATGAATTTATGCTCAGATTCACACTAAAGTAGAAAATCCATGTCAAGAGGGGTCTGATTGGCCAAAATTTAAGGAGATAGGATGACAAAGGATCTAGGGGGAGTGCACAAGCCCCCAGGATCCAAGATCCCATGACAAAACATAAGCACAAAGGAACACACACATGTGTGAAATGAAGAAAAACAACATACATGTTAGAAAACATAAAGCATACACAATGAAAACACATGGCATGATAGAACACAAAGATGATGAAATGAAGAAAAAACATGATGTAAACACAACAAAAGAAAAAAGGTTAGTACTAAAGAGATTTGAGTCAGTAAGGCAAAGATACCTTAGTCTTAAATTTTCTCAAATACTAGATATCATCCATCGAATAAAGGATTTTTCCCATGAGGAATAACAAGTTGCATTATGCCACATCACTCATGAATCACATTGATATACTAGCTAGCAAGTTGCATTATGCTAGGTTTCCATGCAAAAGGCGTTCATGACACACAATAGAAAAGTTTGATAATTTCTAGGTGAATCACCAACAAAAGGCAACACAAGGTCTAGTGAAGTCTAATATTCACTAGGTGAGCCCCTAAGACAAAGTGGCAAAATGAGAAACACACAAGGTCTAGTGAAGTTCAATATTCACTAGGTGTGTACCCAAGAC
Source organism: Sequoiadendron giganteum (assembly GCA_007115665.2). Taxonomy (NCBI): domain Eukaryota; kingdom Viridiplantae; phylum Streptophyta; class Pinopsida; order Cupressales; family Cupressaceae; genus Sequoiadendron; species Sequoiadendron giganteum. The sequence continues at coordinate 27,627,024 of CM021103.1, read as the reverse complement.
AAAGTAGCAAAATGAGAAACACACAAGGTTTAGTGAAGTCTGATATTCATTATGTGTGTACCCATTAACAACCATACCAAGAGTTATACTCCTTGATAACTCTAATAAGGCACTAAAAAATTCTCAAAATGCTATGTTAATGCAACACTAAGCTCAATGCATGTGAAAAAAGTAAAGCAAAAATGTCAATGTCAACACACCACTAAGTTCAACATGTGTGAACAAAGTGAAGCAAAAATTCCAATGTCAACGCACCACTAAGTTCAACACATATGAGACAAGTGAAGCAAAAAATCCAAACTCACCTAATACAAATTCACCTAAGAAGGTGCATAAACATCTAAGACAAACAAGACAAAGGAAAAACCTCAAGGGGTGTTAAAAATAACACCACCATAAAAGGTGCTTTACAAAAACAACAAAGGGGCATTGCTCAATATATGAAGGGTCACACCTTATGGAATACCACACATTACATGACCACCAAGAGAAGACAAGTTGCAGAATAAAAGTCTCACACCTTAGGGAATACTAGTCATAGTGTTACTACCAAGGGGAACATCATATGCCAAGAAAGGTGACACTCTTGAGGGATATCAAGCCTAATATCACCACAACAGAGATGCTCACAAAGATCGAGAAGGCCACACTTTCATTGACAAGGTCACACTTCTTAGGAAATGTATTGTATCATCACTAAAAGGGACCATTTTTATGCAAACAATGAGTGGGGGACTATATGGACCCCCTTAAAATTTTAGTGTGCTAAAATTTGAAGATAGAAAGGGAACCCTTGCTAGAATGAATGCACCCAACACAAGTCTATCTAACCCGTTGCCCCCCAAGTGTAGGGACAAATATGAGCCTAAAATGGATGATGATATATTGCTCCTTGCAAGATGAAATATGATTGCATAAAGCCTAGTTTATACCCCCATGAATGGTAGTCAGTATTTTGTGATACTACAACTACCACATGGAAATGAGTAGCAACTAATTCTATTTGTCTCTTGTATGATTAAGTGAAGGTCTTTTTGATATTTTCATTTTTTTGAAGGACAATAACCAAGACATCTTGTTGTTTCTTGAATGTTAGGCTCTATGGGATACCTTGTTCTTTTACTCCACATCCTTTTCCACTATAGCCAAATTAATTTAAAATTTTATAACCTCTTCCATAAATGGCTTCTATTGCTTTCAAAGAAGGTGTTTTTCATAATAAATTTCATCATAAGTGGACGTATAATTTATGTTTTCCTCTTTTGTGGAATCAGATGTTTTTGACAATTCAATGATAGGTTGTGTTGATACCATTGTTGATTCTTTATTTTTTCCTTGTTTTGATTGTGTAATCTTGTATTCTCTCATGAATGTAGGTATAAAATCTAATGAACCCCAATCATCATCCAATAATTTTGTCACTGATGAAAGACATTCATCTTTATCCTCAATCTGTAAAGGTTCCACTTTTGTAGTTGGTGTAAATGTCTTCAAAAGATTTTGTTCATCATGATGTTAGTCGCACACCAACAATGCAAATAAATCCTCACAAACAAACCACAGGAACCTATCTTTACTTGAAAGATTGAACAAGGACAACCTAAATCTTAGGCTAACTTAGCTTAATCCCAAGGCTTGTTTATGTTAGGTCTTGACCATAATAGGTTCGCATCAAGGTTTGTAATGATAATGCTATTAATAACGAGGGGCAAACAGTTTTTTTAGGTTCTCAAAGGAATCATATGGATAGGTAAAAGGTAGTCTCAGTCCGGTCATTTAACAACTTCATGAAATTGACAAACTTGCAATAACATTTCACGAACTTCAAATAAATAAATTTCACTTAAGTAAATTTAGCTTTAAGAACTCAACAACATCATGGTATCAAAATATTTAAAATAAAAAATTTCATTCATTCATCTCCTTTTCTGGAACATTTTATAAAATTTAAACATCTATTCTAAAATAAAGCATCAAAAGTACTGAAAAAGTAAAGTTTCTCCCAGGTATTATCCACGTATGCCTCAAGAATTAACCAAACCAAAGGAAACCATTTCATACATCACTATATTGCTTCACAGCTAAGCACAAAATGATGTGAGATTTTAAAGAGAGGGGGGATCATTTACCACCGGATTATGTCAGTATGCACCCTTAAACAGTGCAACACATAGTCTTGTCTGATAGGAACAAACAATCAACTACACAATATTTCATATCAACAAATAGCTTTTAAATTGGCTCTGATATTGATTAGCTTCTAATGAAACATACAATTTTTTAATTTGGAATGAAACAAAAAATACGAAAAAGAAGAAAACTTAAAGAAGTTTTGGTTCTTCGACATCCACAAATTTTGAACTTAACTTAAAATGAAATATCTCCTATCCTTTAATAAGAACAAGACACTTGGGAAATTCAATCGACATATGAGAGGGAATCCAAGGGATGAATCACAACAAGGCACATGTAATATGACAACTGGTAAGAGAATTGCTGACAATGTCAACAAATGTCAACCTTCCTCAGCACATTAATATCTTTTGGGATCTCCATCATTATATAATCAGGATATTAACTTGGAACCAAACAAATTCATCAAAAGAAATGTTTCAACCTCCCATACATTCAGAATGATCAAGTGAATCTCATGTTCCTACATTCAGGTTAAGACTCAGATGGAACATTCTCAAAAATGAATCACCCTAGGGTTGAGCACACTCCTTCGTCGCATGCGTAATACCAATATTTTTGGTTTCTCGGTATTCGGTGCTTCTTCACAACAAACTTTGTTCCCACATGAGCTTTTAGAGTGTACTACTGAACCTAGTAACACCATTGAATCTGCCTGAAACCCAAGTTTTCCTGACCATCCATACCCAAATATTGCATCACAATTCATTCCTCCTGCAAGTACAAATTCCACATATTAATCCCTTTTAAAACATTCATAAAACTCTCATGAAAACAAAACCATCATTAAAATCATCATTTTAAACAAATCATAAATATCAAGCTATCAAAATACATTCTCGCATAATTATCTTTTTAGGTGGGTTACCAGACCTCTCAAACCTCTTGAGCAAACTTAGAAATTTACTTTAAAACTCGACATTTTTACCCGGTACCCAATACTGGACAACTTTAGCTTTTATAAAAATTAAAGTTTCTCAAATATTGAATTCTACCGAAACCTCCACACTTCTCAAACCTTCACTCCTAGACCGGAACACTTTACTAAAACCTTGCATTACATTTTAACACTTTTGGCCTTCTGAGACCCAATACTCGGTACACTTGAATCACAAATTACTCCAAAAATTTCCTTTTAACTTTAACTTTCGGTGATCCTTTTTGGCTAGCTAGCACCTGCCATAAGCATTAGTTTTCACTTGGGTCCCCAAGTCTTAGAGTCTTGGAGCGTGTTGTGACATCACACAATAATTTGCAACCAATAAAACCAAATTTAAAAGAAACCCAAGATCAAATCACCCAGTATAAATTATAACTTATACATATTTTCCAACAATAACTCTTTACCTTTACCTGAATTCTAGCATAAAAACTATAATTTTTTTTCCGAAAATTATTAGTGTGTGCTTTGATTAATTAGAGTTTCTGGAACTTGGTAAAAAAAAGGTTCATTGACATTGAACTACATAATTTAGTTATCCTCCAAAGCCAACCTTGGATAGAGCCTTACTACTAGTCAGAAGTCCATAGTCTCGACAAGGTTATCTCTGTAATTCCCCCAAACATAGCTCTACTTCCAATCAGATGTCTATAGCCCCGATAGAGATATTTGGATAGCCTAAAGAGTTGAATATTTTCTCTTTTGATATTTCTTTTCATATTCATTTTTAATTTTTTTCCTTTTGATATTTCTTTGTAAGCTCATTTGCTTCAACCTGTAGGCAATGAAGCCCACTATTAGGTTTGGAATTACAGTGGTAGCAAAGGTTACCTTTTGATTTTTCATTCAATGCAAATCCCTTCATCGTTTCACCAATTCCTAAAAACTCATTTAATTATTCCTTGTAGGTGCGACTTTCTAGCTAAATTTTACTATCCTTATGCCAAATTTCAGCTAATAGAAATTTGCTATCTATCAAAAAAAATATGCATAAGTTAAAATTTAGTAGCAAGTAATCCAATCACCAAATTAATTATAAATTTAGAAACATCGGTTACCACGCTTCCATTTTAATTTTTATGGAAACCACTAAAATACTTGGCTAGCAGTTTCAAATTGACGGCACTGCACTAACGTTAATGGATCAGAGTTGTCATGATTACTCTTAAGTCCTACCATAATACTCTACATTTAATTCACATGCCTTAACACGCACATATTTTTGCTTTTAATTTCCAAAATGTTGATGTGTGCCACCTTATTAGCTTAAATTTCCTTTCTGCAATGCACACATGGACACCTTCATGATTAATATGGTTTGATAAAATATACTGAAATGACCATCATTAAATTTTGAAATCTTCAATTTGCTCGATTTGTGATCTCCGTAATAGAAAACTTTGGAGCAATGGCCATCCATTCTGTGAGAATTTTTTTGATTTGACATTGAACTCTGGAGAAAATCATCCTGTTACCACCTCGACTTGCATTTCCCAAGATTTCAATCCACGCAACTATGTACCACAGATTTATCACTATTTTCTATAAATTTTGTATTTCTCCTTCGAATTACTCACATATTTTTTGCTTTCTTCAATTTTATTTCCTTTTCACTTTTCTTGTGCCTTCTTGCTTCCAAGCCATGGATACTCCTAACTACCTAACTTGTGTTTTCCATCAGAATGGCTTTTTGGGTCACATTACTGCCCAGAGGCTGAATAATGTTTTCTTTCTTAAGACTCCAACCACCAAATCCAATTTGTGCTTGGTCATCGCAGAAACTTATGTGGAGTCCAGAGTGTATTATAGGTTGAATTCATACTTGGCTTCATGATTTGTAGCCTTGCTCTTGGACCTTGGGCGTTCTATTGCTGAAGTTCGTGATGCTATAAATATGATAGTGCAGCCTAATTTTCTGGTGAATTTGGACTATGTCCTTTTTGTTGCACACCTAGCCATTAGAATTCCCTTTGCTGATGATATTCATCTATTTTTGGAATGAGGAGAATTAGTCCCCATCTGGCCTTTCCTAATTGATCTTCATACCCCTGACCTTGATACTCATAGGGACAACGCTTACCTGGAATATACTGCCCTTATGGGTGAAGTGTCCCAAACTAATTGATTAGCCACCCTGTTGCTTTTAGCTCAACTCCTCTTTTTTCCCTTTTGCACCTTTTACAATGAGAAGTTTCGTATTTCCATTTACATTCAAAGTATACATATATATATGAAAAAAATATTTTTCGTACACTAAGCATATATTTACTATGCATGGTTTTATTTATTTATAATTCAAATTGCAATGCTTCAAGAATATTTCAATTCACTCTCATGTGTTTCTTAAATTAAGCAGAATTCATTAATTTCGAGAACAAATCAGAAAGAAAAAACAAACCCTACGAAATCAAACTAACCTAACTAATTAAAATTTACCCTAAGAAAATGATTAACCCTAACTAAGAAATTCACCTTAATTTCTATTACTATCTTCATGGTGTTTTTCATACGAATTACAATAGGCTTGTCTTTAAATTCGCTTGAATACATTTCAAATATCCTACTGTAACAATGAATTATCTTAACTTTTTTGTGTTTAACAAATGTAAATTCAAATGTGTACTTACCAATAAATTGGCTCATATATATGAAAATGACCTCATTAAAGATCAATTCCACATACCTTTGTTGGCTTCTTCATACTCTACCTTGTTCCAGTCCTGGTTCATGGTTTTCCTTTTCGCTTTGTTCTATTCCATGAACAACTGCACTCATTTCTTGATTCTCTTTCTCTCCAAGATTTTCCAAGTCCTTTGCCCTATCTTCACTCCTAGTAACACTATTCACTTCGTTATAGCAAGCAGTAACAAAATTTACATTATCATCAAAAAGAGAGAAACTAAAAACTTGATACTTTGTATTCTGCATGAAATCAAGAATTTCTTCCCTTTTAGATCATGGATTCTCAATTAGGAATGAGAAGCATGCATCTCCCGCTCATTTTTCCCGCTCTTCTTTTCATGATCACCTTCCACATGTGAGAAGATTGATGACTCATCACTTTCATTTTCACACTTTTGGTGTGTTGTTTCTAAGTCTCGATGTCCTTGCCTTTTTTTGTAAAATTTCAGGACTTTCTTCATGACAATTACGGTTAGTAGATCCATTTGATTTAACAATTAATTTTCCAGTACTTCTAGTTTCACTAGGGTTAGGAACTTCCTCAGAATTCCAATTTCTTTCCAAAGATTATTCCTTTCTTTTAGCAGTTAAAGATGCTTTTCTTAATATAATCACATTATAGGTGGTCAAACTCACTCTAGTTAAAAAAAAATCACAATCAAGTTCACCATGATTGGTTGTATCATGAATTCTACACTTAGTGCCCCTACCAAGGTGAACAAACTCAAAGGGTAAAGCCTCTGGTTAAGAATTTTTCAGAGCTTATCAACATCAATTTTACTTTCCATTACCAGCTCGCTTAGATTTTTGTCTCACAAGCAACTTTCCAACCTGGAACCAAGATAATGATACCAATTCCAAATAAAACCTAGAGATGCCCATCCTTCTAGTGCCAATTCCTATTGATCACAATGTTAGTCACACACCAACAATGTAGATAAATCCTCACAGACAGACCACAAGAACCTATCTTTACTTGAAATAATGAACCAAGACAACCTAAATCTTAAGCTAACTCAACTTAATCCCAAGGCTCATTTATGTCAGGTCTTAACCATACTAGGTTCATATCAATTTTTTTTGTGATAATATTGTTAATCACAAGGGGAAAACAATCTTTTTTGGGTTCTAAAAGGAATCATATGGATAGGTAAAAGATAGTCTCGGTTTGGTCATTTAAAAACTTCATGAAATCAACAAATTTGCAATAACATTTCATGAACTTCAAATAACTTGCTTTCACTTAAGTAAATTTAGCTTTAAGAATTTAGCAATATCATGGATTAAAATATTTGCAATAAAAAATTTCATTCATTCATCTCTTTTTTGGAGCATTTTCTAAAATTTAAACATCTATTCTAAAATAAAGCATCAAAAATACTGAAAAGGTAAATTTTCTCCCAGGTATTATCCACACATGCCTCAAGAATTAACCAAACCATAGCAAACCATTCCATACGTCACCAGATTGCTTCACAACTAAGCATAGAATGATGCAAGATTTTAAAGAGAGAGTGGATCATTTGCCACCATATAGTGTCAGTATGTGCCCTTAAACGACATAGCACACAGTCTTGTCCGATAGGAACAAGCAATTAGCTACATAATATTTCTTATTAGGAGATAGCTTTTTAATTGGCTATGATATGAAACTGTAGACACCTAAATTTGACCACTTATATTTGGTCAAATTTATCCCTTTTCGTCTAAATATCCTTCTACCCACATTAATTAAGTAATATTACTATTATTTGATTAATACCCTTAAAGTCCTTTAAATCCCTAAGATATCTAGTTAAATAATTAAATACCTTTACCCCCTTTATCCCTTCCTTCCAAAAGAATTAAATAAATAACCCATTTATTTAATTCTCTTTATATCCCATCAACACTTAATCCTAATCCCCCTTGCCAAATCCCATCATTAGGGATGTGCACATTCCTAATCCATGATTAGGAGGTGTCACATCCTCCAAAATTTTCAAGTTGGCCCCTAATCTTCATTACCCACCTAACCTTCCCCTAATCACGTACTTGCACAGCCTAATCATTGATTAGCTTTCATAATCAATGTCTTGGTCAACTCTCCCCATCCCCCAAGGAATTTTTGATTCCTTCTTGTCTTATCAAAGTCCTTTTGAGGAATTTTTAATTCCTCTCCCATCTCCCAAGGAATATTAAATTCCTTTATCTTCCCCATGCATATTAAAAAGGAATTTTTAATTCCTTTAGTCAACCCTTTGATCTTCTCTCGGGAATGAATCACTACCATTCATTCCTCTCTCCCTTGCTAAATTAATAATACTTAGCCATTTTGAAACCCTGATCACTATCATTCACTCTCATTCACAATCTATCACATTCATCTCAACCCATCTCAATCCTTCAATCTCCAACCATGATCTTGCATCCAAATCAAGCATTTGCAAGTCGTTATCCTGCCATAATCGATCTAGGAGCACACACATCAAGCAATCAACATGGCCAACCAACTGATCAACTTGGACAAGGTAACATCATTCTTTTCTTGCATTTGTTCAAGTTCAACTCAAGCCTTATCTAAGGTGTGGTTGTGATTTCTCTTTCCTTACATTTTCTCTGTATTTTGCACTTTAGGTTGAGTAAATTTTGTAGCACACAGAAACATACAAGTTTTTAATCTAGAATGGAACAAAAACTAGGAAAAAATAACTAAACTTAAAGAAGTTTTGGTTCTCTTATATCCAAATTTTTTGAGTTTAACTTAAAATGAAACATCTCCTGGCCTTTTATAAGAACAAGAAACTTGGGAAATTCAATCGACATATGAGAGGGATTCCAAGGGATGAATCACAACAAGGTACGTGGAAAATGACAACTAGAAGGAGAATTGTTGACGAAGTCAACATATGTCAACATTCTTCAACCAAACAAATATTTCAACAAAATGTAGGAACTTCCCATGCATTCAAAATGATCAAGTGAATCTCTTGTTCCTACATTTAGGTTTGGACTCGAATGAAACATTCCTGGAAGTGAATCACCCTGAGGTTGAGCACACTCCTTCGTCGCATGCATAATACCAAGATTCTCGATTTCCTGGTATCTGGTGCTTCTTCACAATGAAGTTTGTTCCTAGATAAGATTTTGGAGTGTACTACAGAACCTGGTAACACCATCGAATTTGCTTGCAACCCAAGTTTTCCTGATCGTCCATACTCGAATATTGCATCATAATATGTTCCTCATGCAAGTACAAATTCCACATATTAATCCCTTTTAAATGATTCATACAACTCTCATGAAAAAAACCATCATTAAAATCATCATTTTAAACAAATCATAAATATAATGCTATCAAAATACATTCTCGCGTAATTATCTTTTTAGGTGGGTTATCGGACCTCTCAAACCTCCTAGGCAAACTTAAACATTTAACTTTAAAACTCAAGATTGCTGCTCGATACCCGGTACTTGACAACTTCAACTTTTACCAAAATAAAACTTTCTTGGATCTTGGATTCTACCGAAACCTCCACACTTCTCGAACCTTCATTCCCAGACCAGAACACTTTACTAAAACCTTGCATTACATTTTAACACTTTTGGCCTTCTAATACTTAGTACCCAGTACCCGGTACACTTGAATCACAAATTACTCCAAAATTTTCCTTTTAAATTTAACTTCTAGTGACCCCTTTCAGCTAGCCAAAATCTGCCATAAGCATTAGTTTTCACTTGTGTCCCCAAGTCTTACAGTCTTGGAGCATGTTGTGAGATCACACAACTTGGAACCAATAAAACCAAATTTAAAAGAAACCCGGTATCAAATCACCCACTATAAATTATCTTATACATATTTTCCAACAATAACTCTTTACCTTTACCTGAATTCTGGTATAAAGACTATAAAATTTCTCCAAAAAGTATCAGTGTGTGCTTTGATTAATTCCAGTTTTTGGAACTTCGTAAAAAAATAGTTCATTGACATTGAACTACATAATTCAATAATCCTCCAAAGCCAACCTTGGATAGAGAATTTCTACCAGTCAGATGTCCATAGCCCCAACAAGGTTATCTCTGTAATGCCACCAAACATAGCTCTACTGTTGGTCAGGCATCTACAACTTTGGTATAGATATTTGGATAGCCTAAAGAGCTGAATTTTTTCTCTTTTTGCTACACCCCAATTGTCTAATTACTTATTTACTATTACTATGTAGGGTAAATATTTCCTGTGTGAATGTACTTTAAACTCTAATTAAGAATATGCGTGTTTGCACTTTGTTATCAATGAATGGTGAATGAACTTTATTTCATTTAATGATATGTTAAGGAAAGTATATATGTGAAATGGATGGTTATTGAATTGGATGTTCTAATTATGGAGAAATATTGTGAAAGCATATTTTTTTGAACAACTGACTACCATGGGAATGTGTTAGTTGGATGCAGGTATATGTTCAATCCTCCAGGTGGAGGGGAAGTATCACTCAGGAGAAGAACTTGGTTGGGTAACCAGTAATGTAACCTAACTAAGCTTACAAAAACACTCACAGAAGAATGCTTGATTCAAGTTATTATGTTGGGAATTGGTAAGTCATCCTTAGTATGAAGTGTTTCTGTTAGTATGGGTCTTGATTAATGTTGAATGCATGCTTGGATGATGTTTATCTATTTTAGAGCTTATGATTTCTTCCTTGTGTTATTATGCTTAAATTGATGAGATGAACACACATGGAATGTATGTATATGTGTCCATATGCATTTTGATGATGGGCCATACACATGAAGAAACATGTACATGAGAGTACATAGGTAGGCATACCTATGCATGCTTATGAACATGTTGCTTATGAGCATGGTGTTATCAAATAGACAAAATGACATGTATGTGTATATACATATACATCACACTAATGTTCCTTATCAATAAGATAGTAATGTGTATGTGCTTGATTGTGCAATAAAATGTGTGTATATATATAAGATATATACTTATATCCATATGTATACATGTGTTGATACATATGTATGTTTGCAAGTGGAAATATCCATATGGATATATCAACATATGTATACGTACGTATACATGTACGTAGAGGAATATATATATATATATATATATATATAGTCGATATGATTGTTATGTGAATGCCAACTTGATCAAATTCATTTATATATTGAATGTATACATACTTGATTGGCATGGGATATATGTATATGTACATATATATATATATATATGTATATGTACATATATATATATATGTATATGTACATATATATATATATATATATATGTATATGTACATATATATATATATGTATATGTACATATATAAATATATATTTATATATGCATGGTATTAAACAAAGGCCGAATTGTATATATATTATCCAAGTATGATAGGTTGAATAATACATATAGTGATATAGGGTAAAGGCCAATTTATATGCAAAAGTAATATGCAAAAATAAAGGCCAATATGGAAGTAAACCATAGTCGATGCTATATGGAAATGAATCTTTATTATAACTTAGAATGCTTATATCTATGATGTAAAGTGATGGAATATAAATCCAACTTCATAAATTATTATGAATGCATGATAATAGGAAAAGAAAACAGCAAGGCATGAATTGGTCAAAGCACCATTTATACGTTATTATTATGAAGCAACTCAATTTTCCTCTATTTCTCAACAAAGATATGACCAAGTTGACATAATATAAGTGTCGCCTATAATAGAAGACTATTTCAAGAGAGTTAAACCACACCAAAGGGATAGGGAGGATGGCTGCAACATGGCACCAAAGTATGAAACCTCTATTTTCTATAGAAGTCTTTTTTAGATGCAAGTCGATTATCATCTTTGAACATGTGCAGATTTGAATTGGTCTTGAGCTGTTGTCAAACTATAGAGGTCGATCTGTAGGTTAATATGTTGATTTTACACTTAGATTGTTGCCACCTTTTTTTTGTATGTTGTGAGTTGACCTGCATGAGGAAAGGTGTTGACTGGCATGCCTTTCCTGTAGGCGGTAATATCTCATTGCTCTGTATAAATAGATGGGATAGCTCCCTTATTTGGAACACATTCTTCTATAAACTTATTTTGTTGCAATTATTCTAAGAGTTGTATATTCTGAGAGTTGAGAGTTATTATGTGAGAGTTGTGAATTTCTTTGAGTTCTTATTGTTATCTTGTGAGAGAATTCATAGTGAAGTATTGCTTGAGAGGATTAAGTGAAGTTAGTAAGTTGTTGTTGGAGGGTTGTGCATCAAGTCAGTCAATTGGATTAAGCATATTATAGGCATGAGGATCTAATCTTCTCTTATTTGTCTTATTTATGAAAGATTGAGATTTGAATGCTTTATTTATTATGCTTGAGATTAATTGCATTAGAGAATCATAGTATTTTCTTTGGAAAGGAAATAGAAGTTGTTTTATTCTTTTCTATGAAAGTGCTTGTATTTACTTCGTAATAGAAGGGGTTGTTTGTCATAAGTATAAATATAATAGATATGATTAAGCAAGGATAGCTTAAGGGTTATTCATAGCTAAGTTATTTGATTGAATTAGATAGCTTATAAGCTACACCTAGGGTTTGATTGTCCATTGAAGGGAGGGTAACTAGCATTTATTCTTTGAGGGTAGAAATACCATTGATTTGTGGGAAAAGGGAATAGGTTGTCTCTAGGGTTAAAGACTACCCATTGAAGGAAAAAACTATGCATATATTATAATCGCCTTAAGTCAAATTGAGCTTGAGTAGTGTATGTGAGTAGGATGAGTATCACTTGAAGTACTAGGTGAGAACACTTTGGCCAAAGTAGTGTGAATGTCTTTGGCTCCACTATCATTTCACTGTGATCCATTTATATGCATGCTAGTCCTAGATTGTGGGTTTACAAGTTCTAGTCATGTATGACACAACACTAAGCACAGATTGGTTGTTGTTATGAGGTTACTCCACCAATGTCTTCATTGAAGGGTAGGGCCATCTACTGAATGATAGATGTGTGAGGAACTGCATATGAGTCTGTGGTTGGTGGAAAAACACTTGAGTGATGCTTCTCTTCCTTAATAGGCGAAAAAAGACCCAAGATTTGAAAGGAGGTTCCTGGACTATCTATATCTATTGCTTTGAAACTTGGTTGAGTTATGTATGTACTTTGTACACATTCTTGGAAATATTGTATTATGTGGAATATTATATTGGAATGGAATCAATGTTGATTATTGTTATGACATCTATGTTCATTTGTTCTCTATAAATAAAAGAAAAAATTTATGGCAATGGTTAAGTTACATAGTTTATTTACTTGCAAAGTGGAAACTTAGGAAAAAATACTTTAGTGAATGGTTGACATGTTACACTTTTCATATTTCTTTTGATATTCATTTTTCTTTTTTTTCTTTTGATATTTCTTTGTAAACTCATTTGCTTCAACATGTAGGCAATGAATCTCGCTATTAAGTTGGGAATTACAATGGTAGTGAAGGTTACCTTTTGATTTTTCATTCAATGCCAATTCCTTCATCATTTCACCAATTCCCAAAAACTCATTTAATTATTCCCTATAGGTGTGACTTTCCAGCTAAATTTTAACATCCTTATGCCAAATTCCAACTAACTATAATTTGCTATCTATCAAAAAAATGGATAAGTTAAAATTTAGTAGCAAGTAATTCAATAACCAAATTAATTCTAAATTTAGAAACATCGATTACGACCCTTCCATTTTAATTTTCATAGAAACCACTAAAATACTTGAATAACAATTTCGATTTGGTGGCGCTGCAATAACATTAAAGCATCAGAGTTGTCATGATTACACTAAAGTCCAACCATAATACTCTGCATTTAATTTGCATGCCTTAACATGTGTATTTCTTCTTTCAATTTCCTAGATGTTGATGTGTGTCACCTTACTTGCTTAAATTTATTTTCTACAATGCACATATGGACACTTTCATGATTAATATGGCTCGATAAAAAACAATGAAATGACCACCATTAAATTTTAAAATCTTCAATTTGCTTGATTCGTGATCTTCGTACTGGAAAACTTCGAAGCAATGACACCCATTTTGTGAGAATTTATTTGATTTAACATTAAACTCTGGAGAAAATTGTCCTGTTGCTACCTTGACTTGCCTTTCCCAAGATTTGAATCCAAGCAACTATGTATCGCAAATTTCTCACAGTTTTGTATAAATTATGCATTTATCCTTTGAATTCTTCACATATTTTTTGCTTTCTTAAATTTTATTGCCTTTTCACTTTGCTTGTGCCTTCTTGCTTCCAGGCCATGAATACTCCTATTTGCCTGACTTGCGTTTGCTGCCAGAATGACTTTTTGAGTCGCATTACTACCCAAAGGCTGGATAAGGTTTTCTTTCTTAGGACTTTGACCACCAAATCCAATTTGTGCCTAGTCCTTAGGGAAACTTATGTGGAGTCCATGGCATATTATAGGTTAAATTCAGACTTGGCTTCACGGTTCATAACCTCGCTCTTGGACCTTGGGCTTTTTGTTGTTGAAGTTCATGATGTTGCAACCTGATTTTCTGGGGAATTTGGACTATTTCCTTTCTATTGCACACTTGTCCATTGGAATTCCCTCTGTTGATGATATTCCTTTGTTTCTAAAACAAGGAGAATTAGTTCCCATTCAGCTTTTCTTGACTGATCTTCATACCCCTGACCTTGATACTTACAGGGACAACGCTTACCTAGGATATACTACCCTTATAGACAAATCTACTGCCCTTATAGACGAAGCGTCTCAAATTCACTAATTAGCCACCTCGTTGATTTTAGCTCAACTCTTCTTTTTTCCCTTTTGCACCTTTTATAGTGATAAATTTTGTATTTCCATGTACATTCAAAGTATACATATACATATATATATATATATATATGAATTTTTTGTTTTTTCGTACATTAAGCGTGTATTTACTGTACATGGTTTTATTTTTTTCAATTCATAGTATGATGCTTCAAGAATATTTCAATTCACTCTCATGTGTGTTTTAAATTAAGCAGAATTCATTAATATCAAGAACAAACTAGAAAACAAAAACAATCCATACAAACACAAACTAACCTAACTAATTAAAATTTACCCTAAGAAAATGATTAACCCTAACTAAGTAATTCGCCTTAATTTCTATTACTATCTTCATGGTGTTTTTCGTATGGATTACAATAGGCTTATCTTTAAATTCGCTTGAATACATTTCAAATATCTTACTGTAACAATGAGTTATCATAATTTTTTTGCATTTAATAAATGTAAATTCAAATGCGTACTTACCAAAAAATTGGCTAATATGTGATGAAGGGACTCCCCTTACAAATTTGAAAACTCATAACACAACTCAAATTTGCACAACATATGTAAGAAGTAAAATAATATATTTTATTGCAACAAACATGAAATGAAATTATAATATGTTGAAGCTCACAAGCTTCCAATACAACATGGGCTTTTGATTACAAAAATCTGCAACAATGGAGTCTTCATCCTATGCTCAATCTAACAACATTTGGTTATGTAAACCTGCAACTCCTCCAAATCCAACTTCTCCAAATGAGAAGCATCCATATATATAAATTGTGTGAGAAGAACAATCTCCACTAAACCACCAAGAAAACCCGTCACTTTCAACCTATCAACGCTCTATCATTTGATAGAATTTCCTCAAACGGTTTCTGGGTTTGGTGTGCCTTGTTTTTAGCTTTCCAAATAATTTTTAAATTTGTAATTCCGTTGCCATATGAGAAAATTGTGGTTGTTTTACTGAAAATTGGGTATCATAATTACGACTCAAACATGCAACAACATGCAAAGATTGTGGCCAACATGCAAGCAACATGGAAGATTCTTTTGCAGCCCATTTTATGACACATTTAAATGCAAACAAGACTTTTTGACCTTCTCCAAAGTGGACACCCAAAAGGCATATTCCCCTCCAAGATGCTTTCACAGTTTTACCAAGACTTATTTCCCATCCGATTTACATTTACAATTTCACACCAAGGGAATTTACATTATTGTAAATTAAAATATTATTCTCCTAACCCCTAAGCCCTTAATAAAATCAAACAAAATAAAATAAAATATTTTTGGTGATGCAAGATTACCTTACACCCCGGATGCTCCTGCATCAGACACCAGAGGTAGGAAATTTTTTGTGAATATGGATTCACAAAATGGAGTTGAGTGATAGTACCACCCTTTTGAATTGCAAGCAATCCTCAACAAACTCTATCACTGAAATTGGTACCTCTAATTTATTCTTTTTTCTCCTCTTCCAACACTTAGTTGGAACAAACAACCTTCTTCTCCAATAACTTTGCACTCCATTCTTCTTTCCTCTTGTGGACTTGTATCCACCATGTACCATCCTCCTCCAAATAATCTCTCTACTGCTCTTCTCTTTCGTGGGTTTTGACCCACCACAAACCGACCACCTCCACCAAATCTCTTCAGTAGCATCCTTCATAGCCTCTACTTGTAAGTATATATCTATATACCACTTTGGATTCTCACAATCATTTTTATTTTCTAACTCTTTTCTCATCTCACAGTGCAAATCCTTTACAAATTCAACATTATAAAACTCGTAAAATTTGATTTTACCTCAATGACTTCTTTTGTCACAACATTTTCTTCCTCGTTGTTGAATTTTATTGTCTCTTTTGTTGCATTGAACAACTTTTTTATCTCCACAATTTGTCTCTCAAGAATCTCTTGGTCTTCATCAGGTTCCTCGTCGAACACCAGATCCCCATGTATCACTACATACTTTGTTTTAACTGCAACATCCTCAACTGCCGCAATTTGGTTTTATCTTTCTTCAATGTCTTCCATTTTGCTAAACTCTTTTGTTATTGTTGCAACCTCAGTTGCCACACACTCTCAAAATTCAACCTCTCAAGTATAGACTGCATCACCTTCAATGATCAGTCTACACACAAATCACACACACACACCACAAGTCCTGGTGCAAACTGCCTCACATCGGCACTTTCGTCTACAACTTAAAAAGTCTCGCTTTGATACCACTAATGAAGGGGACTCCCCTTACAAATTTGAAAACTCATAACACAACTCAAATTTGCATAACATATGCAAGAAGTAAAACAATATATTTTATTGCAACAAACATGAAATGAAATTATAATATGTTGAAGCTCACAAGCTTCCCTTACAACATGATCTTTTGATTACAAAAATCTGCAACAATGGAGTCTTCATCCTATGCTCAATCCGACAACATTTGGTTATGTAAACCTACAACTCCTCCAAAGCTAAATTCTCCAAATGAGCAACATCCATATATAGAAATTGTGTGAGAAGAAACCACTATTGGTTTCTCAAAACAATCTCCACTAAACCACCAAGAAAACCCGTCACTTTCAGCATATCAACACTCTGTCATTTGTCATAATTTCTTCAAATGGTTTCTAGGTTTGGTGCGCCTCGTTTTCAAATTTCTGAATCATTTTGAAATTTTTAATTTCGTTAGTATATAAGAAAGTTATGGCTATTTTACTAAAACTAGGTCTCATAATTACGACTCAAACATGCAACAACATGCAAAGCTTGTGGCCACCATGCAAATACATGCAATCAACATGCAAGTTTCTTTTGCAGCCCATTTTATGACATTGTATGACACATTTAAATGCAAACCATATTTTTTGACCTTCTCCAAAAGTGGACACCCAAAAGGCATATTCCCCTTCAAGATGCTTTCACAGTTTTACGAAGACTTATTTCCCATCTAATTTACATTTACAACTTCACTTCAAGGAAATTTACATTGTTGCAAATTAAAATATTATTCTCCTAACCCCTAAGCCCTTATTAAAATCAAACAAAACAAAATGAAAATATTTTTGGTGATACAAGATTGCCTTACACCCTGGATGCTCTTGCATCAATATGTATGAAAACAACCTCATTAAATGTCGATTGCACACACCTTTGCTAGCTTCTCCATACTCTACCTTCTTCTAGTCTTGGTTCATGGTTTTCTTTTCACTTTGTTATGTTCCATGAATGATTGCACCCATTTCTTGATTCTCTTTCTCTCCAGGATTTTTTTCACTCCCAATAACACTATTCACATCGTTAGACCAAGCAATAACACAATTTACATTATCATCAAAAAGAGAGAAAGTAAAAACTTGATACTCTATATTCTGCATGAAATCAATAATTTCTTCCCTTTTCGATCATGGATTCTCAATTAGGAACAAGAAGAACATGTCTCTCGCTCATTTTCTTGTTGTTCTTTTTCATGATCACCTTCCACGTGTGAGAAGGTTGATGACTCATCAATTTAATTTTCATGCTTTTTGCACGTTGTTTCTAAGTCTCGATCTCCTTGCCTTTTTTCTATAAAATTTTAGGACTTTCCTCATGACAATTATGGTTAGAAGATCCATTTGATTTAACAATTAATTTTCCAATATTTCCAATTTCACTAGGGTTAGGCACTTCCTCAAAATTCCAATTTCTTTCCAATAATCATTCCTTTCTTTTAGCAGTTAAAGATGCTTCTATTAACGAAATCACATTATAGGTGGCCAAACTCACTCTAATAAAAAAAGTTTCACAATCAAGTTCACCATGATTGGTTGTATCATGAATTCTACACTCAGTGAGCCTATCAAAGATGAACAATCTCAAAGGGTAAAGCTTTTGGTTAAGGATTTTCTGGAGCTTATCAACATCCATTTTACTTTCCATTACCATCTCGCTTAGATTTTCATCTCACAAGCAACTTTCCAACCTAGAACCAAGATAAAAATATCGATTCTAGATAAAAACCCAAAGATGCCTCTCCTTCTAGCACCATTTCCTATTGATCACTATGTTAGTCACACACCAACAGTGCAAATAAATCCTCATAGACAAACCATATGAACCTATCTTTACTTGAAAGATTGAACCAGGATAACCTAAATCTTAGGCTAACTCAACTTAATCCCAAGGCTCGTTTATGTCAGGTCTTGACCATACTAGGTTCGCATCAAGGTTCATTATGATAATATTTTTAATCACGGGGGGTAAATGGTCTTTTCAAGTTCTCAAATGAATCATATGGATAGGTAAAAGATAGTCTCGGTCTAGTAATTTAACAAATTCATGAAATCAACAAGTTTGCAATTAAATTTCATGAACTTCAAATAACTTGCTTTCACTTAAGTAAATTTAGCTTTAATCATTCAAGAATAACACAGAATCAAAAGATTTGCAATAAAAAATTCATTCATTCATCTCTTTTTTGGAACATTTTTTTAAATTTAAACATCTATTCTAAAATAAAGCATCAAAAGTACTGAAAAAAGTAAAGTTTCTCCTAGGTATTATCCATGCATGCCTCAAGAATTAACGAAACTAGAGCAAATAATTCCATATGTCACCAAATTTCTTCACAGCTAAGCATATAATGATATGAGATTTTAAAGAGAGGGGGGCTCATTTGCCATCGAATAGTGTCAATATGCACCCTTAAATGACACAACACATAGTCTTGTCTGATAGGAACAAACAATCAGCTACGTAAGATTTCATATCAGGAGATAGCTTTTAAATTGGCTCTGATATTGATTGGCTTCTAATGAAAGATACAAGTTTTTTATCTGGAATGGAACAAAAAAATAAGAAAAAGAACAAAACTTAAGAAGTTTTGGTTCTCTAACATCCACAAATTTTGAACTTAACTTAAAATGAAACATCTCCTGACCTTTTATAAGAACAAGACACTTGGGAAATTCAATCGACATATGAGAGGGAATCCAAGGGACAAATCACAACAAGGCATGTGGAATATGACAACTGGCAAGAGAATTACTAACGAAGTCAACAAATGTCAACCTTCTTCAACACGTTAATATCTTTCAAGATCTCCATCGTTATATAATCAGGACATTAACTTGGAACCAAACAAATCCATCAAATGAAATGTAGGAACTTCCCATACATTCAGAATGATCAAGTGAATCTCCTATTCCTACATTCAGGTTCGGACTTGAATGAAACATTCCCAAAAGTGAATCACCCTGGGGTTGAGCACAATCCTTTATCGCATGCATAATACCAAGATTCCCAGTTTCTCGTTATTTGATTCTTCTTCACAACAAAATTTGTTCCCACATGAGCTTTCAAAGTGTACTACCAAACTTGGTAATACCATCGAATCTGCTTGCAACCTAAGTTTTCCTAACCATCCATACCTAAATATTGCATCACAATGTGTTCCTCCTACGAGTACAAATTCCACATATTAATCCCTTTTAAAACATTCATAAAACTCTCATGAAAACAAAACCATCATTAAAATCATCATTTTAAACAAATCATAAATATCACACTATCAAAATACATTCTTGCATAATTATCTTTTTAGGTGGGTTAGTAGACCTCTCGAACCTCCCGGGAAAACTTAAACATTTAACTTTAAAACTCAACATTGTTACTCGGTACCCAGTACCCAACAACTTCAACTTTTACAATAATAAAACTTTCCTGGATCCTGGATTCTACCAGAACCTCACACTTTTCGTAGCTTCATTCCTAGACCAGAGCACTTTACTAAAACCTTGCATTACATTTTAAAACTTCTAGCCTTTCGATACTCGGTACCCAGTACCCGGTACACTTGAATCATGAATTACTCCAAAATTTTCCTTTTAACTATAACTTTCAGTGATCCCTTTTGGCTAGCCAACACCTACCATAAGTATTAGTTTTCACTTGGGTCCCCATGTCTTACAATATTAGGGCATGTTGTGAGATCACACAACAAATTCTTCATTCCTATTTCAGTTTGTAAACAATTTTCAATTTTTGGATTAGTTTTTATCATGTAAACTTTATTGTTGTAAGTGTATTTCATTAAGTGATAAAGTTTGGAAGGAACTCATTTAATTTTATGAGTCCATTGTCTTTCAAAGAGAATATTATATGATAGGTCATGAGGCATGACATGGATGATAGTCGGCAATCTTACCTTACCAACCTTGACAGGTAATGTTATTACACCAAGTAGTTGTCTTCCCACATTATCAAAATCATGGATAGATAAAGTATTTATTTGAATTTTAGTCTTACTTAATCTAATTCTATCAAAAAGTTTCACACTACAAACATTAAGCCCTAAACCATTGTCAATAAGGGTACACCTAATTCCAACCTTGTTAATAACAACCATTACCATCAAAGCCTCGTTTTGTTTTTGTGTTTCCAAAGGAAGTAATTCAATTCGATGAAAGACAATATCCACATTAACTGAATTCATACCCTCTAGTAAGGTTGCTACATCATTTGGTTGTGCACTAGGAGGGAAAACAACTTTCTACAAAGCATTTTGAAGCATGCCATGATAAACAAGTGATATTTAAATCAAATCCCACAAAGAAATCTTGGTTGGGGTATTACGAAGTTTCTCAACAAGATCATACTCCCTACTACTATGCTAAGGAATGTTAGGTGTGAGTGGGAAGTATGATTGAGGTAATGGAATGGATGGTGGTGTTTTTCTTTCTTGATTATTGTTTCTAGTGTTACATGTGTGAGCAATTGTGTGATAACTTGGTTGCTTTGACACATGATTATTAGGGAGTTATTTTGCTAAGTTTAAGATATGACCATGAGATTTAAGAGGTCTTATAATGAGAGGCAATTTAGGAGATTTAATAATTAAAGGAGATCTAATATCCAATTGTGCGTTCATAACCGCGATGGAGTTAGCTGCTTATTGACGATATTTTATCGATGGGGGATCTATTGTCACCTTAGCATCTTCACCAATGAAATCCAACTTATTGTCTTTTGAAATAAATGTACTAATGATTTCATCCTCTTGTGCAACAATATATTCTCAAGTAGAAGAAGTACTGGGAGAGAAATAAATAAACAATATTATTATGGCATTCAATGATTGGATCCTCTAACACCAAGATACATTATTCACAAGTAGGTGAGGTATCAGGAGAAGATAAAATATGATTGTCATGATTGTCAATGATTGCATCCTCTTTCACCAAAGTTTTTTCACAAGTGGGGAACATATTGGGAGATGAATGAAGATTAGGCAAAGAGATATTAATAAATGTCTTAATGATGTCATTTTCTTTCATCAAGATACTCTCACAAGATGGATATTATGAAAATAGCTACCATGATTATCATGAGTATCAATGATTGCATCTATTGGAATGTTAAAAGCCTTAGTTGAAGATCTAGTTGAGATGAAGTCCCCAAGGGCATCATCTGACATGTCAAAGTCATCACAACTAAAGGTCTTGATACTTATACAATGCAAGAGATTTGACATGATCAAAATATTGCTTTCTCCAAGACTAACCATTAAATTTTGATAGTTTATTTTTATGTGTGCTAAGGTTAACTAGGACTGAAAAAAAACTAATAGACCTATTATAGACACAGATCTGGAAATCAAATTCTAGATTTATAAATCGATAATAGGTTTTAATATGTTCCTAAGATCTAAAGTAGATTTTAGAGGACAAAGTTGCCCTAAGGCATCTATGTCTTACTAGGGCTCTGTCTAAAATTTTAGTTTCAAAAACACTAGTGAGAGAAAGTAACTGTGTGATAGTGTGCAAACCCAAATTTGGAATTGATTCTATTTCTACTTTGAAATATTTTAAGTTTGTAAACAACCTAGGGTTTTTTAATGTTACCAAGATGAAAGATAATTTACCCAAATTATGCAATGCTTCAGAAAATATAAACAATTGTCCTACAAAGTTGATAATTTCCAATACTGAAATATAACATTTTTTCTAAATTTACAACAAATTAAGAAAAATGACACCTTTATTTTGTTAGTCATTCAAGGACTCGAGCCTCCAGAATCACTTGCAAAACCAAAAACAACCCTCTACAAAGAAGAAAAGCAAGAGCATAAATTTGCAATAATGGATGCAATAATACAAGATTAAATATATGATTGAATATGCAAATATACATGAGATGCCTTGGTTATAAAGGCAAGATGAGATATAGGATTAGACAATATTATGACAAGTTTCTTAATCTATAACATGAGACAACTAACTCATAACAACCTAGGATAAGATAAGATCTAGAAATGATAATTAAGACTTCTAGAAGGAACCTTATAATCCTAAGTAAACTTAACATGTGAATATGTCCCCTAATTACCTAGCTAGGTACAAGACATTTATTCACACCAACACCCCCCTTAAG
The DNA here is from genome assembly GCA_007115665.2 of Sequoiadendron giganteum. Classification (NCBI taxonomy): domain Eukaryota; kingdom Viridiplantae; phylum Streptophyta; class Pinopsida; order Cupressales; family Cupressaceae; genus Sequoiadendron; species Sequoiadendron giganteum. The sequence goes on along the minus strand of CM021103.1, from coordinate 27,603,964 downwards.
TGCAATTTAGGGAGAATATTATTATGAAAATTATGCAAAGAGGTTGTGAAGATGGGTCCCAATTATGAGGCCATGTTAGGTACATGTTTACAATGCAAATACAATTAGTCTCTCACAAGCAAGAAAAAGGAGAAAACCCAATGGGACAAAAATCCTCTCCAAAAAGAAAGAAAACAAAACAAAACAAAACAATATGATGTATGGAGGACCCAATAATACCCCCTAAGGACTACATCCATCATGCATATGTACAATTAATAACCCCCCCTTAAGAGGTAAAAAGAGAAACAAGATACCCCCCCACAATGAAGAAGCTCCAATGTAGATGAAGAATGCCTAAAAACAAAAGATGATCCAATGTTTGTAAGCGACACATCTTCCCTTAGGAAGAAACAAATCTATAGATTGATGAAGAATACACTCAATATCAAATTGAAAGGAGGAAGGACTAGGTCTTGAAACATGTATGCCTCTAAAATTTGAGTAGGAGTCTCCAAGCTTGAATAATCCACAACATAATCATGGTTAAAACCAACCAGGAAATGTAACAAATCAAGAGAATGAGGAGACTCATGAATGTTAATCTATTAGACTGCAGTTATCTAATTATGAGGTCACTAAAGAGGATGCACAATTGATTCTTTCTATTCTTGCTAAGCTTGGTCTTAATTATTTAGTGTTTGATTCTATATTTTATGCTATAATGGATGCCCTTGGCAATGTATACAAAATGCCTTCTCTTGATGAATTTGTAGGAGTTAATGATGACTCCTCAACACCCCTAGGAGCAATTGTTAGACCAAAATATCTTCCACAACAGAGAAAATGGCAAGAATACTTGCTTCAACAATGTAAGATTGAATATGATTGAATATGATTAAATATGCAAATGTACATGAGATGCCTTTCTTATAAAAGGCAAGATGAGATATAGGATTAGACAAGATTATGACAAGTATCCTAATCCTATAACATGAGACAATTGACTCATAAAAACCTAGGATAAGATAAGATCTAGAAATGACAACTAAGGCTTCTAGAAGGAATCTTATAATCCTAAGTAAACTTAACATGTGAATATGTCCCCTAATTACCTAGTGAGTAAATTAGCTAGGTACAAGACATTTATTCACACCAACTTATTTCACAAACAATAACACCTTTTCAAAATTTCAAATCATAAACTAACAAAAAAAAATTGTTGGTTTAATTAATTATTTAATTACACTTACATAAGTTTACTTAGTCATTTAATTATGCTCCTAGGTGTCATTTACTAGGTGATAGGTTATAATGAGGCCTTGAACCTTATTCACATGTTTTCTTAGGATATAAGATTCCTTCTATAAGTCTAATCTAGACTTCATGTTATCCTAGGTAGGTAGTTAGTTAGTTGTCACATGTCATAGGATTATGACACATGTCAACATCATGTTCAATCCTACATCTCAACCTGAGCTATATAAGGAAGGTCATTGTACTCATTTGTATCATACTTCATACCTCATCATTTTGATAGGTCTTAATATCAAACAAGCTCATATTCTTGCATACTCTCTTGTAGAAGGTTTTCATTAATCTTGTAGGTGATTTTGGGTATTGAGCTAATCTTCATCTCTTACAAAAACAAACTGAGTTCATAGAAATAGAGATCTGAGAAAAAAATTCTCAGCCAAAAGTAGCAGGACAAAGCCACCCAAGGGTGTCTCTGTCTTGGAAAGGGTTTCAAAAAATTCAAAGTTTGTCTATGTGTGATACTATTTAAGGATTCTAGGTCTATCTGCAAACATGTTTGAAAGTGAATATTTTTCCAGAATTTTCTCAATTTATGCCAATGTGGTTCAAAATGCAAGTGTGCAACAACGTTGAAAATGTTTTGATAATTTTGATTGTAATTTCCATATCTAAAATGCAACAATTGATTGATTCTAAGATGCCAAAATCTAAAGATGACGATTTTGATGTAAATTTTGAAACAAAATAATGCAATTTTTTTACTTTTTTGAATTATATGAAAGATGCCTAAATACATGCAATTAATAATTCCAATAAGAAATCATCAAGCATAAATATACTAAGGATACAAAGATAGATAATTGAGAAAAAATTAGTTGAGCCAAGAGTAGCAAGATAAAGCCATCCAAAGGTGTTTATGTCTTGGACAGGGTTCCAAAAAAATAAAAAACTGAATGTTTATTAGACTATTCAAAGGTTTTGTATCTGTGTGAAAACAAGTCTAAAAGTCAATATTTCTCCAGGATTTTCTCAACTTAAGACAATGTGACTCAAAGGAAAATGTGTAACAATTCTTGAACAAAAAATGATAATTGTGAATGCAATTTTGAATGTGGATTTGACCTAAATGATTGAAACTAATCATATTGCAACCTATGATGTAATATGATATGCATTTTTAAAAAAATTTATGTCTTTTATGATGCAAAGATGAAAGCCTAAATAAACAATGAAAAAAATGCAACACTAAACCTAGATCCAAGGTTGAATTATTTTAGATTGCAGAAGGTTTAAAATGTCGGGTTCACCAAAATGTTTTGATGAAAAAGGGTATCCTAAGTCTAAATGCAATAGAACACTAGTATCAATTTCCCTTTTCAAGAGAACATTAGGATGCAAATCAACAAGGTGATTAAATTGACTTTCAACCATGGGGGTAAGTCAATTAGACCTAGATTTGCATCTTTTTTAGCCTTAGAAATTGATTGGAATTTATTTGCATGAATTGACCTGATTAGACTATGTGCTCGAATATGAAAATGCAAGATTTTGATAGTTGAGAAATTGTAATAGTAGTTTACCACAAAATCTGATAAGGGTAGAGTTTTGTGTAGTTGTCCTGTAAATTTGGAATCAGTCAGAATAAGATGACATAACCACCATATGGCATCTCTATCCTTATAGAGATATTTTATTTCTATTTTTGCAACCCTTTGATGCTAAATCCAAGCTTTCCAATTTCACCTTCAAATTTGTCGGATCACTATCAGATAATTTTATAGGTGAATTTTCATGAGCTATCAAGGTGTAGGGCTTTGAATGCAACAATGGATAAATGATCTTCAAACTTCTTTCATTCTTCTCCAAACCTAAAACCTATGCATTCAAAGAGAGAGAGAAAGGGTTGTGCCATTTACGGGCTTGCCTTAGTCAAACCCCGTGTTAGTGTTTCCACTTCCATAATGGAAATACCAATGATAAAAGGATGAATTATAGGAAGGAATGATAAATCCAAAAAGTGTTGCAACTCACCACCCTTTAATGACTTCCTTGAGGGATTAAAGTAATGCAGATCTCTTTAAGGTCTTGTACATTGCTTGCTTGAATGCTTGAATTTCTTGGAAACCTACAACAAGGGTTAGCCTTCACAAAAAATGATAACATGAACGTACATGAACTCACATAAGATTTGACATGATGCTTGGATCTTAAATTGTTGCAATGAATCTTTGAAATGTTGCTATTGAATTGCTTGATAATGCTCTTGACAATAAATCTCGCTCTTGATTTCCTAGATGATTTCAAATGATGCAATAACTAGGTATTTATAGGCATTTTCTCTAATTTCCACAAATTAGATATTGATAGCCAACATTTACAACTTGAATTGCAAATGATAAAGTGTCAACATCGACTTTCAAATTTGGGACCAAGAAAAATACGGGGACGTTTTCACCATAAGGCATCTCTATATGAACCCTATCTTCTAGAATTTAAGGTTTTAGGGGCAAAGCATTAGATGAATGCATTTGTCTTACACTTCCAATTTATCAATAATTGTTAAAAATAAGCCATAAAATGTATAATTTAGGAATTTAGGGGTTCAATCAGGTCCAATAAATTAAAGTGAAGAAAAATATAGTGTGAAATTATTAAGGGTGAAAATTTATGACACTACACAATTAAATCCTTATATATATGTATATATATTCAGATAACCATTATAATAGTAGGTATTGGTCTCTACTTTGTATTACAATATCTTTCTCTATTCTTATGTGATATTATCTTAATTCTTCTTAATATGTCATCTAATACATACATATATTAATGATTAGTCTCTTATAGTGTGCCCCTTAGTCTATCTCCCTTGTCATCTTGATGTTCCACGAGTCATTTTATGGTGAGTTGTGGTAGCGTTTACTCTCTATCTTGTACCCTGCTAAAAATGAATATTAGAGTATTATATATATAAATATTGATAAAAAAACATTATTATTTCAAAGGATGAAAAAATGATGCATTACATATCTAATGATCTTCTTGGATACATAAAACCTTAAGAAAATATTTTTTTATAAAGTTACACGTGACTTTAAAAGTAGTTTTCTTGATAGGGATATATTCAATCCATTTACTAAAATAATCCATGGTAGTCAACACATGTATATTGGTATACCCTAAATATATATAAGGTGAAATAAGGAATTAAGCAAAGAAATAAACTCCTATTCTACACCTAAACATGCCTCTAATTGAGCTATACAAGGTTGAGCACCCAACTTGAGTAGCATTCCAAAAGACTTTCTGAAATTTGTTGTTGCACACATAAGAGTGTGTATGGTTGTGCTTTGGATGTATGATTGTAGGTATGTGGTTTATCTTCAAACAAATAGCATGACTTTGCATTTCCCTTTGTTATTGAGAACCATTTGAGGATGGTTTGATATATGTATATATATATATTGAGAGGATGATTGATTAATCGTTTGATTTGATCCAAGTGACTAATTCTTGAGGATTATTGAAATATTTGGAGGAAGGAAAATCCTCCAAGTGGCATATTATGATTGGTGCACTTGGAGAGGATGGGAATAAAAAAGACTTAAATGATTGAGATAATCCTATTTTTATCAAATTATGGAGATTAAAAGGACTCACACATATGTGAGAAGGGTTGTAGTGAAGAGTTATATGACATGTGAGTACTCTCACACATGTGTGAGGACCACATGGGGAATTGGTATTTAACAAGTGAGGGATATCACACATATGTGATAATCAACTATCTAAAATATACAGTAAGTATTTTCTAAGATAAATGGATGACCATGATTTTGTAGGAGAATGTGATAAGTGATCAATTGGATTAATCACCTTTTGGAATGTGCAAATGATTGACCAGTTAATTAATTATATTTAATCATCTAATTGGCTTGAGGTGGAAATTGAAGTAGTTAAATAAATAGTTTTTATTCTTTATTAGTGTATTTTAAGGCATTGTAACATGGCGATCCTCAGATCTTGGTAGATTTTTTCTCTAGTTTTTATGCATCCAAATCAATTCTAAAAGGGATGGTATGGTCCCATAGAAAGGGTTCTTGTGATCTCATGGACTGGGTAATAAACTCATCATTGTGGAATAAATCTAATTATGTGTGTGTTTATTGATTATAATTAGGGAGTTTAGGGGATGGATGGCTAAGGTTGTATTCAATGAAAGGATTAGTGCATTTTGGAATATGATTTATTAGGTTGATGGGGATGATGGAGGGATTAGTGATAACTATCTTATGAGATAAGAGATGATAATCACCAATTTTGATGTTGTAATATGCTTTCTTAGCATTGGTGAAGGGGTTACCAATGTCTTTGTTATAATATTTTTATTTGAGGCCTTGAAATATTAGATTTACTTTGATTCAGATGGGTTCTAAGATAGATTTCTCTCGACTCCTTAACCATTTTTGTTGATAATGTATGTTTTGATACATACAATTATTGATAGGATACTTATTTTTATGGAAATAATATGAAAATTATATATTTTGATTTGGAGTAGTGGGGTTGACAGTTACCTTAGTAGTGATAAAATAAAGTCAGATAAATATGGAGGAACCAAGGTGATAGGATTGTGGGTTTAGGTGTTGGAAATATGGGAACCTTGCAACATGAGCATGAAGTGTATATAGGATTTTTTTATTGTTCTATTTCTCTCATTGATGTGAACATTATGGAAACATGGTGGAAAACATATTTGGTATACCAGAAGTTGATCTCTACCATAAGTGTTCTCTACTGTTGAGCCAATACATTGGTTTTTAAGTCTGAAATTCATTGCAAGATGAGATATGAATCTGCTCTCTTAATCTCATTATTATGACTCATTCAAAAAATTATATCTAGGATCTTTATAAGTTTTGTGCTGCATACAAAAAGTTATCAATGGCAGAGTTTAACCTTGTACACTACAGTTGTCTCTTTGTTCAACAGGCCAGTGTGGGAGACTTCACATTTTCTTAGAAAGAACATTCTGATGTTGCGGTTCTAATGGTGATCTCCTTGATATTAATGTGATGAGAAACTAAATTAATGTTGGATTCAAAAAGTGTTTATCTTGAGAAGTGTGTGTTGATTTGGAGGTTTTGTGATTAGGTCTTATTCTTGGCCGACCTAATATATGACTTGTGTTAAGAAGAATAATTATACTTTTCAGATGTTAGTTGGATCCCTTACAAATCTACATTGACTTGATATGATACACCACATGGATAAAGATGTTTTAAATCTTATATGGTGCTGATAAGAGTTATTTTTGATTGATTTGCTTACATCTAATTAGGCTGACCTAACTGATGTATGAAATATACTTGTATATGTGCATAAGACTTTTTGGAGTTGAAAAACATGAGTGGGTGAGAGAGGGAGTGTGCAAAAAGGTGAAATGATGTTAAGAATGTGCGAGCAAGGAAATGAGGATCAAAGTAGATTTGTTTAGTGATTGCTTTGTAGAGCAACATTTCACATTTAGAGCCTCATTGGAACTAAACACACCACACAAAATGTGCATTCCATTAGTTCATACTATTGGGAGTGAGCCATATATTTTATATCTTAGAGATTATCCATTTCATTGTATATTCTCACTATGAGTCTTCTAAGAATAATGAGTCTTGGTAGTGAGCCCTATAATATTCTATATCTGGATATATTATCTTATGAGCTAATCCTCACCGTGGTTTTTCCTGTTTTGGGTTTTCCATGTAAAAATCTAGTGTTGATGTGTTTTGTGATGTGATGTTCATTTCAATGTCTTCATTTTGGTTTGTTGTCATATGTGCTTTAATAATTGGGTGGTTTACATCTAAATGGTTTTATGGAATATTGATTCACCCCCCCTCTCAGTATTCTGGACAATCAGCAATTGGTATCAGAGCCGGATTCCTTTGAATAAGTCTAATAGCTTAAGGAAGGTCCCAAAATTTGAATATATGGAAGATAAAAAAAAATCTTATTCCTCTGGAAGAAATCTCTACTAAGCATATAGAAGAAAATGAAGATCTGAAGGATAGGCTGAAGAAAGTAAATGAGTGTATTAAGGATCTAAGGGGAAGATGTGGATTAATCAGTGATCAATTAAAAAGGGCATATGATGACATCACAAAACTGCTAGAACAATTGGAAGAAAAGAGAAAAATTGAAGACTAACATAAAATTGAAACTCAGAGGAAGGTGGATGAATGTACAAAGCTTGAGCAAGAAGTGGAAATTTTGAAATAAAATTTGGAAAAGCAAAAAAGACATGAGGATAAATTCAAGGAAAGCACCACAATACTTGATGAGTTGATAATTTCTCAGAGACCTGCCATGGAAAAAAATGGCTTAGGGTTTGAAGAAGGACAAAGTTCAAAGGTGAATCAAACTCTTGATGTGAAGATTCAATGCAATGATGGAAAACTCAAGAACCATAAAAGCTATACCAGAAGGACTCCCATCAGACAACCTAATGCTCAAAGGTATTTACTCTTTAATGGTGTTTTTTATTTTTACAATAAATTTGGACATAGGGCGAAAGACTGCAAAAGTAGAATGAATGATACTTTAACATTCTTTGGAAAATATTTTGAGTGCAAGAAGTTAGAAGTTGAACAAGGAATTTTTATCATTTACTGGCTACTGTTATCATTGTAACTTATTTGGGCATAAGGCTAATCAATGCAAATATAAATTGAATAAAAGAAAATCTAGGTGGAAGAATGTTGTTTGTCATGACTATAGTAATCTAGAACATTTTGCTAGAGACTGCAGAAAAAAGGAGAAAAAATAACTATCCGACAAAGAGACATGAACCAATCATAGATCGGGAAGAAGTAAGAAAGGAAATGAAAAGAATTTGGAAAAAGGAAGGAGAATTTAAGCAAGTTGAAACAAAATGAAGTTCACAAAATTTGAAAGGATGGAAGTGTACACAAATTTTGAGGCGATCTACTTGCAATTTGAATCATTTATTGCATCTAAGCATACTGAATGAAAGAAATAAATTCAAAAGTATCAAGGAAATCACATTCAACAAAAAGGAATTTGTGAAAAAGGAGAAGCATGCAGAAGAAGCTTGAAGAAACCAAAGAAATTCTATACAACAAAGTTTCAAGATTTGGTGAAGAAAGAGGAAGTCGAAGTGGATTCAAAATATGCTTCAGAAGCTGAACATCTAATCCTATTCTTCGTTGATGATTAAAAAGGTATTCTGCTTAAACAATCTTTTAATTTTATGCTATGGATAATTCAAAGGTTGTGAATATTTCAGATAAATTGCAAATCAAATTAAGGAAGTATTCTCTAAAAAATTTGTCAGAAGAATTCGTTGGTGCATTTTATAGCATTCCTCCTAGAGTATTACCTACTGAAGACATTTATGCATATGTTTATGGTAAAATTGAGGAAATGTCGCCAATTTGTTTAAGTATTTAATGGAAGAATGAGTTAGAAGAAAATTTTGATGCATATAAAATCCTAGTTGAAAATAAGTTAGATGTATGGCATAAATTCTTTTTGCTTGAATTAGATAAGAAATACATTCGAATGGCTTTAAGTAGGATTCATGATGAATCTATCTGGATTGATAAAGCACACCTGAGAACTAGAGAAGTGATAAGAGATGTAACTAGTTTGTGTTCCTCTGAACCGGTTCTTAGATGAAAAAATATTAATGAACAAGAGATAATTGAGATGAATGGTGTGACCCTAGAAGGAAAAAAACTCATTTTGAGTACAATTAAGGATTCAATCATTCAATATGTTGCAATGGTTATTGGACACAAAATTTTCTTACCAATAAATAACCACACAATTTCTACTGTTGTTGTTTACACTGCTCTTGATATGGTTAGGAATGGAATGGATTATGACCTTTGTGAGCTACTTTGATTACATCTATTGAAGAACTTAAAAGAAATCAAGAAGATCAAGAAAAGCATATTTCAGCATGGTACCTTAACAGTTTTTTTACTCTCTTACTTTATGAAAGAGTTACCGGTAATTGGAAGGATAGATTGGACAAACTCAGGACCAATAGCTCATCATATTAGGAATGCACATGGAAAATCTTGGTGGTTCGGATGCTCAAGAAACTGATATTGTTGCATTATTTGGAACATTTCAGATGAGAATGAATAGAAGAACAAGAATTCTTGAAAATGTGATTGATAAGTACTTTGAAAATATTAATTCCCTAGTTTCTACAGATTTTTGTTATATGGAAGCAGCTAAATCCAGATTGGTGTGGATTTCTAAATTGGATTATGAAGTAATCGAGGCTAAGATTGATCATTATGTAAAAGTGCTTCTGGAAATTCTTAAGAACCCTAATGTAGAAGAAATTTCTATGACTGAAGCCTTCAGCAGTGTAACCAGAAAAAGAAAGAAGAGAAAAGGTGTTGTTATCAAACAAGAAATCACATACGGAAGTGAATCAGAGAGAGCTCAACATGACCATGAAAGCATAAATATTCAAGAGGCATTAAAGGTGTTGGAGAAAGTGATCTCTAGTGCCAACTATTTATTTGTATCAATTATGGAAAATCTCAAGAATATAATTAAATCTTTGAAAACATACATTTCTGGACTAGAAGAACAAACCGGAAATAGATCTGTAGAAGAAAATATAGAAGATATCAAGAAGAAATGTATAGATGCACATTACAGAGTTGTGAAGGAATTGAAGGATGTACAAGATTGTGAGAAAGAATCTCGGGAGTTTCTTTCTTTCTATTTGAATTGGTCCAATAGGACACTAAATGTAAGAGATGAAATAAGGAAGAGTGAAACTCGAATGAGTACTTAACCAGATGTGTATAGCTTGGAAGATGACAAGGACAATCAAAGATGGTCCTACATTGTGTAGCTATAGGATAATTTATTTTCCCTATAGGATCAAAGAACATAAGTAATTAAGAAGTTTTTGGCACTCAGAGATATGGTAAAACTCAGACACATTCCTATATCCAATGCTATTGATAGTATTGGTAATCTATCAAAAGTCAATTTCAGTCCCAATACTTTGAAAGATGGTATAGAGTCTTTGTCTAAGCTTGAACTACTATACAAGACTCTTGCGAGCGCAAAAGGATTCTGGGAAGAAGGCAAAGCTACATGGGAAGATACCTTGAAGGATCTCAAAGCTACTTCTTTCTCAAGTTAACATTGTTTCATGATTCTTGATCAATTCTTTTTTGTGTACATACTTATTTGAGGAATTATAGTAGACCCCTTCATGACCTTTACCATTGATGTCAAAGGGGGAGAGATAGATGGATAGAGGAAAAACATTTTTGACGAGAACAATTTTGTAAGGAGAAGCATTAACCTTGAAAGGGGGAGTATTCCATTGTCTTTTATTGGGATAAAAATGTTTTTGATATACATGTTGCCATCAATGCCAAAGGGGGAGATTGTTGGAAATATGGGAACCTTGCAACATGATCATGAAGTGTATATAGTGTTTTTTTCTTGTTCCATTGTTGTCATTGATGTCAACATGGTGGGAAACATATTTGGTATACCAGAAGTTGATCTCTACCGGAAGTGTTCTCTATTGTTGAGCCAGTACATTGCTTTTTGAGTTTGGAATTCACCACAAGATGAGATATAACTCTGCTCTCTTAATCTCATTATTATGACTCATTCAAACAGCTATATCTAGGATCTTGAAAAGTTTTGTGTTGCATACAGAAAGTTATCAATGACAGAGTTTAACCTTGTACACTATAGTTATCTCTTTGTTCAGCATGCTAGTGTGGGAGACTTTGCATTTTCTTAGAAAGAAAATTTTGATGTTGTGGTTCTAATGGTGATCTCCTTGATGTTAATGTGATGAGAAACTAAAGTAATTTCGGATTCATAAAGTGTTTATCTTGAGAAGTGTGTGTTGATTTGGAGTTTTTGTGATTAGGTCTTATTCTTGGTAGACCTAATATATGACTTGTGTTAAGAAGAATAATTATACTTTGCAGATGTTAGTTGGATCCATTATAAATCTACACTAACTTGATATGATACACCACGTTGATAAAGATATTTTGAATCTTACATGGTGTTGACAAGAGTTTTTTTTATTGGTTTGCTTACATCCAATTAGGTCGACCAAATTGATGTATGAAATATACTTGTATATATACATAAGACTTTTTGGAGTTGAAGATCATAAGTGAGCGAGAGAGAGAGTGTGAAAAAGTGAAAGGGTGTTAAGAATGTGCGAGCTTAAATGATTGATCAGTTGTGAGCAAGGAAACAAGGATCAAAGTAGATTTATTTAGCAACTGCTTTGTAGAGTAGTATTTCACATTTAGAGCCTCATTGGAACTGAACACAACACACAAAAGGTGCATTCCATCAGTTCATACTATTGGGAGTGAGCCATATCTTTTGTATCTTGGCATTTAGCCATTTCATTATATATTCGAGCTGTGAGCCTTCTAAGGACAGTGAGTCCTTGTTAGAGTAAAGGTTTTAACTTAATTGTGTTAATTAAGTTACCTTTATTCCTTTTTTAAGATTTCACTTTAGTTTGCATAATGTGACATTTAATAATTATATTAATTATTAAATGTCTTCCTATTAGGGTTACTTTTAGGTTTTGCATGATCTCCTTTCTTAAGGATTGATCCATTGAATATTTTCAATTCTATTGTTCTGATAATATTATCTCTCCATATTTCAGAGCTTCAAACCCTCGTTTGCTTTTTTGTCCATTCTCTTCCTTGTGATGGGTATCCTTTTGCATGCAGGTGTTCTTGGACTCTGAAGTTGGTTTTGAAAACTTATACATGGTATCAGAGCAGACCTGCTGCAACTTGTTCTTGTTTGAAGAATTTGGAGCTACGAAGGTTGGATCAGGTTTTCACAGTTTTACAAGTTGATTTTTTGTGGATCTAGGGGTCGTCTAATTTTTTGGGCATTTTTGGACAAAATGGACCTTGCCATTGAGTTCGAAGCATCCAAAAACCCCTATTTTCATATAAAATTTGTCTATTTTAGCCTCTGTTGACCGAAAAGGGCACAGTTTACGAGACAAAAAAATCAAAAATTTCGATGAAAATTCACCGCTGGCAATTCAAATGGCAACTCCACCGGTTTAG
>CM021103.1:27512157-27591493 GCA_007115665.2 Sequoiadendron giganteum | reverse complement strand
ACCATGATTGGTTGTATCATGAATTCTACACTTAGTGCCCCTACCAAGGTGAACAAACTCAAAGGGTAAAGCCTCTGGTTAAGAATTTTTCAGAGCTTATCAACATCAATTTTACTTTCCATTACCAGCTCGCTTAGATTTTTGTCTCACAAGCAACTTTCCAACCTGGAACCAAGATAATGATACCAATTCCAAATAAAACCTAGAGATGCCCATCCTTCTAGTGCCAATTCCTATTGATCACAATGTTAGTCACACACCAACAATGTAGATAAATCCTCACAGACAGACCACAAGAACCTATCTTTACTTGAAATAATGAACCAAGACAACCTAAATCTTAAGCTAACTCAACTTAATCCCAAGGCTCATTTATGTCAGGTCTTAACCATACTAGGTTCATATCAATTTTTTTTGTGATAATATTGTTAATCACAAGGGGAAAACAATCTTTTTTGGGTTCTAAAAGGAATCATATGGATAGGTAAAAGATAGTCTCGGTTTGGTCATTTAAAAACTTCATGAAATCAACAAATTTGCAATAACATTTCATGAACTTCAAATAACTTGCTTTCACTTAAGTAAATTTAGCTTTAAGAATTTAGCAATATCATGGATTAAAATATTTGCAATAAAAAATTTCATTCATTCATCTCTTTTTTGGAGCATTTTCTAAAATTTAAACATCTATTCTAAAATAAAGCATCAAAAATACTGAAAAGGTAAATTTTCTCCCAGGTATTATCCACACATGCCTCAAGAATTAACCAAACCATAGCAAACCATTCCATACGTCACCAGATTGCTTCACAACTAAGCATAGAATGATGCAAGATTTTAAAGAGAGAGTGGATCATTTGCCACCATATAGTGTCAGTATGTGCCCTTAAACGACATAGCACACAGTCTTGTCCGATAGGAACAAGCAATTAGCTACATAATATTTCTTATTAGGAGATAGCTTTTTAATTGGCTATGATATGAAACTGTAGACACCTAAATTTGACCACTTATATTTGGTCAAATTTATCCCTTTTCGTCTAAATATCCTTCTACCCACATTAATTAAGTAATATTACTATTATTTGATTAATACCCTTAAAGTCCTTTAAATCCCTAAGATATCTAGTTAAATAATTAAATACCTTTACCCCCTTTATCCCTTCCTTCCAAAAGAATTAAATAAATAACCCATTTATTTAATTCTCTTTATATCCCATCAACACTTAATCCTAATCCCCCTTGCCAAATCCCATCATTAGGGATGTGCACATTCCTAATCCATGATTAGGAGGTGTCACATCCTCCAAAATTTTCAAGTTGGCCCCTAATCTTCATTACCCACCTAACCTTCCCCTAATCACGTACTTGCACAGCCTAATCATTGATTAGCTTTCATAATCAATGTCTTGGTCAACTCTCCCCATCCCCCAAGGAATTTTTGATTCCTTCTTGTCTTATCAAAGTCCTTTTGAGGAATTTTTAATTCCTCTCCCATCTCCCAAGGAATATTAAATTCCTTTATCTTCCCCATGCATATTAAAAAGGAATTTTTAATTCCTTTAGTCAACCCTTTGATCTTCTCTCGGGAATGAATCACTACCATTCATTCCTCTCTCCCTTGCTAAATTAATAATACTTAGCCATTTTGAAACCCTGATCACTATCATTCACTCTCATTCACAATCTATCACATTCATCTCAACCCATCTCAATCCTTCAATCTCCAACCATGATCTTGCATCCAAATCAAGCATTTGCAAGTCGTTATCCTGCCATAATCGATCTAGGAGCACACACATCAAGCAATCAACATGGCCAACCAACTGATCAACTTGGACAAGGTAACATCATTCTTTTCTTGCATTTGTTCAAGTTCAACTCAAGCCTTATCTAAGGTGTGGTTGTGATTTCTCTTTCCTTACATTTTCTCTGTATTTTGCACTTTAGGTTGAGTAAATTTTGTAGCACACAGAAACATACAAGTTTTTAATCTAGAATGGAACAAAAACTAGGAAAAAATAACTAAACTTAAAGAAGTTTTGGTTCTCTTATATCCAAATTTTTTGAGTTTAACTTAAAATGAAACATCTCCTGGCCTTTTATAAGAACAAGAAACTTGGGAAATTCAATCGACATATGAGAGGGATTCCAAGGGATGAATCACAACAAGGTACGTGGAAAATGACAACTAGAAGGAGAATTGTTGACGAAGTCAACATATGTCAACATTCTTCAACCAAACAAATATTTCAACAAAATGTAGGAACTTCCCATGCATTCAAAATGATCAAGTGAATCTCTTGTTCCTACATTTAGGTTTGGACTCGAATGAAACATTCCTGGAAGTGAATCACCCTGAGGTTGAGCACACTCCTTCGTCGCATGCATAATACCAAGATTCTCGATTTCCTGGTATCTGGTGCTTCTTCACAATGAAGTTTGTTCCTAGATAAGATTTTGGAGTGTACTACAGAACCTGGTAACACCATCGAATTTGCTTGCAACCCAAGTTTTCCTGATCGTCCATACTCGAATATTGCATCATAATATGTTCCTCATGCAAGTACAAATTCCACATATTAATCCCTTTTAAATGATTCATACAACTCTCATGAAAAAAACCATCATTAAAATCATCATTTTAAACAAATCATAAATATAATGCTATCAAAATACATTCTCGCGTAATTATCTTTTTAGGTGGGTTATCGGACCTCTCAAACCTCCTAGGCAAACTTAAACATTTAACTTTAAAACTCAAGATTGCTGCTCGATACCCGGTACTTGACAACTTCAACTTTTACCAAAATAAAACTTTCTTGGATCTTGGATTCTACCGAAACCTCCACACTTCTCGAACCTTCATTCCCAGACCAGAACACTTTACTAAAACCTTGCATTACATTTTAACACTTTTGGCCTTCTAATACTTAGTACCCAGTACCCGGTACACTTGAATCACAAATTACTCCAAAATTTTCCTTTTAAATTTAACTTCTAGTGACCCCTTTCAGCTAGCCAAAATCTGCCATAAGCATTAGTTTTCACTTGTGTCCCCAAGTCTTACAGTCTTGGAGCATGTTGTGAGATCACACAACTTGGAACCAATAAAACCAAATTTAAAAGAAACCCGGTATCAAATCACCCACTATAAATTATCTTATACATATTTTCCAACAATAACTCTTTACCTTTACCTGAATTCTGGTATAAAGACTATAAAATTTCTCCAAAAAGTATCAGTGTGTGCTTTGATTAATTCCAGTTTTTGGAACTTCGTAAAAAAATAGTTCATTGACATTGAACTACATAATTCAATAATCCTCCAAAGCCAACCTTGGATAGAGAATTTCTACCAGTCAGATGTCCATAGCCCCAACAAGGTTATCTCTGTAATGCCACCAAACATAGCTCTACTGTTGGTCAGGCATCTACAACTTTGGTATAGATATTTGGATAGCCTAAAGAGCTGAATTTTTTCTCTTTTTGCTACACCCCAATTGTCTAATTACTTATTTACTATTACTATGTAGGGTAAATATTTCCTGTGTGAATGTACTTTAAACTCTAATTAAGAATATGCGTGTTTGCACTTTGTTATCAATGAATGGTGAATGAACTTTATTTCATTTAATGATATGTTAAGGAAAGTATATATGTGAAATGGATGGTTATTGAATTGGATGTTCTAATTATGGAGAAATATTGTGAAAGCATATTTTTTTGAACAACTGACTACCATGGGAATGTGTTAGTTGGATGCAGGTATATGTTCAATCCTCCAGGTGGAGGGGAAGTATCACTCAGGAGAAGAACTTGGTTGGGTAACCAGTAATGTAACCTAACTAAGCTTACAAAAACACTCACAGAAGAATGCTTGATTCAAGTTATTATGTTGGGAATTGGTAAGTCATCCTTAGTATGAAGTGTTTCTGTTAGTATGGGTCTTGATTAATGTTGAATGCATGCTTGGATGATGTTTATCTATTTTAGAGCTTATGATTTCTTCCTTGTGTTATTATGCTTAAATTGATGAGATGAACACACATGGAATGTATGTATATGTGTCCATATGCATTTTGATGATGGGCCATACACATGAAGAAACATGTACATGAGAGTACATAGGTAGGCATACCTATGCATGCTTATGAACATGTTGCTTATGAGCATGGTGTTATCAAATAGACAAAATGACATGTATGTGTATATACATATACATCACACTAATGTTCCTTATCAATAAGATAGTAATGTGTATGTGCTTGATTGTGCAATAAAATGTGTGTATATATATAAGATATATACTTATATCCATATGTATACATGTGTTGATACATATGTATGTTTGCAAGTGGAAATATCCATATGGATATATCAACATATGTATACGTACGTATACATGTACGTAGAGGAATATATATATATATATATATATATATAGTCGATATGATTGTTATGTGAATGCCAACTTGATCAAATTCATTTATATATTGAATGTATACATACTTGATTGGCATGGGATATATGTATATGTACATATATATATATATATATGTATATGTACATATATATATATATGTATATGTACATATATATATATATATATATATGTATATGTACATATATATATATATGTATATGTACATATATAAATATATATTTATATATGCATGGTATTAAACAAAGGCCGAATTGTATATATATTATCCAAGTATGATAGGTTGAATAATACATATAGTGATATAGGGTAAAGGCCAATTTATATGCAAAAGTAATATGCAAAAATAAAGGCCAATATGGAAGTAAACCATAGTCGATGCTATATGGAAATGAATCTTTATTATAACTTAGAATGCTTATATCTATGATGTAAAGTGATGGAATATAAATCCAACTTCATAAATTATTATGAATGCATGATAATAGGAAAAGAAAACAGCAAGGCATGAATTGGTCAAAGCACCATTTATACGTTATTATTATGAAGCAACTCAATTTTCCTCTATTTCTCAACAAAGATATGACCAAGTTGACATAATATAAGTGTCGCCTATAATAGAAGACTATTTCAAGAGAGTTAAACCACACCAAAGGGATAGGGAGGATGGCTGCAACATGGCACCAAAGTATGAAACCTCTATTTTCTATAGAAGTCTTTTTTAGATGCAAGTCGATTATCATCTTTGAACATGTGCAGATTTGAATTGGTCTTGAGCTGTTGTCAAACTATAGAGGTCGATCTGTAGGTTAATATGTTGATTTTACACTTAGATTGTTGCCACCTTTTTTTTGTATGTTGTGAGTTGACCTGCATGAGGAAAGGTGTTGACTGGCATGCCTTTCCTGTAGGCGGTAATATCTCATTGCTCTGTATAAATAGATGGGATAGCTCCCTTATTTGGAACACATTCTTCTATAAACTTATTTTGTTGCAATTATTCTAAGAGTTGTATATTCTGAGAGTTGAGAGTTATTATGTGAGAGTTGTGAATTTCTTTGAGTTCTTATTGTTATCTTGTGAGAGAATTCATAGTGAAGTATTGCTTGAGAGGATTAAGTGAAGTTAGTAAGTTGTTGTTGGAGGGTTGTGCATCAAGTCAGTCAATTGGATTAAGCATATTATAGGCATGAGGATCTAATCTTCTCTTATTTGTCTTATTTATGAAAGATTGAGATTTGAATGCTTTATTTATTATGCTTGAGATTAATTGCATTAGAGAATCATAGTATTTTCTTTGGAAAGGAAATAGAAGTTGTTTTATTCTTTTCTATGAAAGTGCTTGTATTTACTTCGTAATAGAAGGGGTTGTTTGTCATAAGTATAAATATAATAGATATGATTAAGCAAGGATAGCTTAAGGGTTATTCATAGCTAAGTTATTTGATTGAATTAGATAGCTTATAAGCTACACCTAGGGTTTGATTGTCCATTGAAGGGAGGGTAACTAGCATTTATTCTTTGAGGGTAGAAATACCATTGATTTGTGGGAAAAGGGAATAGGTTGTCTCTAGGGTTAAAGACTACCCATTGAAGGAAAAAACTATGCATATATTATAATCGCCTTAAGTCAAATTGAGCTTGAGTAGTGTATGTGAGTAGGATGAGTATCACTTGAAGTACTAGGTGAGAACACTTTGGCCAAAGTAGTGTGAATGTCTTTGGCTCCACTATCATTTCACTGTGATCCATTTATATGCATGCTAGTCCTAGATTGTGGGTTTACAAGTTCTAGTCATGTATGACACAACACTAAGCACAGATTGGTTGTTGTTATGAGGTTACTCCACCAATGTCTTCATTGAAGGGTAGGGCCATCTACTGAATGATAGATGTGTGAGGAACTGCATATGAGTCTGTGGTTGGTGGAAAAACACTTGAGTGATGCTTCTCTTCCTTAATAGGCGAAAAAAGACCCAAGATTTGAAAGGAGGTTCCTGGACTATCTATATCTATTGCTTTGAAACTTGGTTGAGTTATGTATGTACTTTGTACACATTCTTGGAAATATTGTATTATGTGGAATATTATATTGGAATGGAATCAATGTTGATTATTGTTATGACATCTATGTTCATTTGTTCTCTATAAATAAAAGAAAAAATTTATGGCAATGGTTAAGTTACATAGTTTATTTACTTGCAAAGTGGAAACTTAGGAAAAAATACTTTAGTGAATGGTTGACATGTTACACTTTTCATATTTCTTTTGATATTCATTTTTCTTTTTTTTCTTTTGATATTTCTTTGTAAACTCATTTGCTTCAACATGTAGGCAATGAATCTCGCTATTAAGTTGGGAATTACAATGGTAGTGAAGGTTACCTTTTGATTTTTCATTCAATGCCAATTCCTTCATCATTTCACCAATTCCCAAAAACTCATTTAATTATTCCCTATAGGTGTGACTTTCCAGCTAAATTTTAACATCCTTATGCCAAATTCCAACTAACTATAATTTGCTATCTATCAAAAAAATGGATAAGTTAAAATTTAGTAGCAAGTAATTCAATAACCAAATTAATTCTAAATTTAGAAACATCGATTACGACCCTTCCATTTTAATTTTCATAGAAACCACTAAAATACTTGAATAACAATTTCGATTTGGTGGCGCTGCAATAACATTAAAGCATCAGAGTTGTCATGATTACACTAAAGTCCAACCATAATACTCTGCATTTAATTTGCATGCCTTAACATGTGTATTTCTTCTTTCAATTTCCTAGATGTTGATGTGTGTCACCTTACTTGCTTAAATTTATTTTCTACAATGCACATATGGACACTTTCATGATTAATATGGCTCGATAAAAAACAATGAAATGACCACCATTAAATTTTAAAATCTTCAATTTGCTTGATTCGTGATCTTCGTACTGGAAAACTTCGAAGCAATGACACCCATTTTGTGAGAATTTATTTGATTTAACATTAAACTCTGGAGAAAATTGTCCTGTTGCTACCTTGACTTGCCTTTCCCAAGATTTGAATCCAAGCAACTATGTATCGCAAATTTCTCACAGTTTTGTATAAATTATGCATTTATCCTTTGAATTCTTCACATATTTTTTGCTTTCTTAAATTTTATTGCCTTTTCACTTTGCTTGTGCCTTCTTGCTTCCAGGCCATGAATACTCCTATTTGCCTGACTTGCGTTTGCTGCCAGAATGACTTTTTGAGTCGCATTACTACCCAAAGGCTGGATAAGGTTTTCTTTCTTAGGACTTTGACCACCAAATCCAATTTGTGCCTAGTCCTTAGGGAAACTTATGTGGAGTCCATGGCATATTATAGGTTAAATTCAGACTTGGCTTCACGGTTCATAACCTCGCTCTTGGACCTTGGGCTTTTTGTTGTTGAAGTTCATGATGTTGCAACCTGATTTTCTGGGGAATTTGGACTATTTCCTTTCTATTGCACACTTGTCCATTGGAATTCCCTCTGTTGATGATATTCCTTTGTTTCTAAAACAAGGAGAATTAGTTCCCATTCAGCTTTTCTTGACTGATCTTCATACCCCTGACCTTGATACTTACAGGGACAACGCTTACCTAGGATATACTACCCTTATAGACAAATCTACTGCCCTTATAGACGAAGCGTCTCAAATTCACTAATTAGCCACCTCGTTGATTTTAGCTCAACTCTTCTTTTTTCCCTTTTGCACCTTTTATAGTGATAAATTTTGTATTTCCATGTACATTCAAAGTATACATATACATATATATATATATATATATGAATTTTTTGTTTTTTCGTACATTAAGCGTGTATTTACTGTACATGGTTTTATTTTTTTCAATTCATAGTATGATGCTTCAAGAATATTTCAATTCACTCTCATGTGTGTTTTAAATTAAGCAGAATTCATTAATATCAAGAACAAACTAGAAAACAAAAACAATCCATACAAACACAAACTAACCTAACTAATTAAAATTTACCCTAAGAAAATGATTAACCCTAACTAAGTAATTCGCCTTAATTTCTATTACTATCTTCATGGTGTTTTTCGTATGGATTACAATAGGCTTATCTTTAAATTCGCTTGAATACATTTCAAATATCTTACTGTAACAATGAGTTATCATAATTTTTTTGCATTTAATAAATGTAAATTCAAATGCGTACTTACCAAAAAATTGGCTAATATGTGATGAAGGGACTCCCCTTACAAATTTGAAAACTCATAACACAACTCAAATTTGCACAACATATGTAAGAAGTAAAATAATATATTTTATTGCAACAAACATGAAATGAAATTATAATATGTTGAAGCTCACAAGCTTCCAATACAACATGGGCTTTTGATTACAAAAATCTGCAACAATGGAGTCTTCATCCTATGCTCAATCTAACAACATTTGGTTATGTAAACCTGCAACTCCTCCAAATCCAACTTCTCCAAATGAGAAGCATCCATATATATAAATTGTGTGAGAAGAACAATCTCCACTAAACCACCAAGAAAACCCGTCACTTTCAACCTATCAACGCTCTATCATTTGATAGAATTTCCTCAAACGGTTTCTGGGTTTGGTGTGCCTTGTTTTTAGCTTTCCAAATAATTTTTAAATTTGTAATTCCGTTGCCATATGAGAAAATTGTGGTTGTTTTACTGAAAATTGGGTATCATAATTACGACTCAAACATGCAACAACATGCAAAGATTGTGGCCAACATGCAAGCAACATGGAAGATTCTTTTGCAGCCCATTTTATGACACATTTAAATGCAAACAAGACTTTTTGACCTTCTCCAAAGTGGACACCCAAAAGGCATATTCCCCTCCAAGATGCTTTCACAGTTTTACCAAGACTTATTTCCCATCCGATTTACATTTACAATTTCACACCAAGGGAATTTACATTATTGTAAATTAAAATATTATTCTCCTAACCCCTAAGCCCTTAATAAAATCAAACAAAATAAAATAAAATATTTTTGGTGATGCAAGATTACCTTACACCCCGGATGCTCCTGCATCAGACACCAGAGGTAGGAAATTTTTTGTGAATATGGATTCACAAAATGGAGTTGAGTGATAGTACCACCCTTTTGAATTGCAAGCAATCCTCAACAAACTCTATCACTGAAATTGGTACCTCTAATTTATTCTTTTTTCTCCTCTTCCAACACTTAGGTGAAGATCCCACGACCTGACGACGGACGACGATCCCACGACGGATCGACCGACGATGGATGGAGGAATGGATGGATGGATGGATGGATGGATGGACAGGATGGATGGACGGAGGATGGATGGATGGAGGATGGAATGGACGGATGGAGGAGGATGGAATGGAAGGACGGAGGAAAGGAATGGATGGAATGGAATGGATGGATGGAAGGAAGGATGGAAATGGATGGATGGAGGAATGGATGGATGGAAAGGAGGATGGATGGCCGGATGGATGGATGAAAGGATGGATGGACGGAGGAATGGAACCGGACGGATGGATGGATGGAAGGAATGGATGGATGGAGGATGGATGGATGGATGGATGGAATGGAAGAGGAAGGAGGATGGAGGAAATGGATGGACGGAATGGATGGCCGGAATGGATGGAATGGAATGGATGGATGGAATGGAATGGATGGAGGAATGGACGGAATGGACGGACGGATGGATGGACGGACTCGGACACACTCCAAGCATCTACACTTTGAACTGGATGAATTACTCCAAAATTTTCCTTTTAACTATAACTTTCAGTGATCCCTTTTGGCTAGCCAACACCTACCATAAGTATTAGTTTTCACTTGGGTCCCCATGTCTTACAATATTAGGGCATGTTGTGAGATCACACAACAAATTCTTCATTCCTATTTCAGTTTGTAAACAATTTTCAATTTTTGGATTAGTTTTTATCATGTAAACTTTATTGTTGTAAGTGTATTTCATTAAGTGATAAAGTTTGGAAGGAACTCATTTAATTTTATGAGTCCATTGTCTTTCAAAGAGAATATTATATGATAGGTCATGAGGCATGACATGGATGATAGTCGGCAATCTTACCTTACCAACCTTGACAGGTAATGTTATTACACCAAGTAGTTGTCTTCCCACATTATCAAAATCATGGATAGATAAAGTATTTATTTGAATTTTAGTCTTACTTAATCTAATTCTATCAAAAAGTTTCACACTACAAACATTAAGCCCTAAACCATTGTCAATAAGGGTACACCTAATTCCAACCTTGTTAATAACAACCATTACCATCAAAGCCTCGTTTTGTTTTTGTGTTTCCAAAGGAAGTAATTCAATTCGATGAAAGACAATATCCACATTAACTGAATTCATACCCTCTAGTAAGGTTGCTACATCATTTGGTTGTGCACTAGGAGGGAAAACAACTTTCTACAAAGCATTTTGAAGCATGCCATGATAAACAAGTGATATTTAAATCAAATCCCACAAAGAAATCTTGGTTGGGGTATTACGAAGTTTCTCAACAAGATCATACTCCCTACTACTATGCTAAGGAATGTTAGGTGTGAGTGGGAAGTATGATTGAGGTAATGGAATGGATGGTGGTGTTTTTCTTTCTTGATTATTGTTTCTAGTGTTACATGTGTGAGCAATTGTGTGATAACTTGGTTGCTTTGACACATGATTATTAGGGAGTTATTTTGCTAAGTTTAAGATATGACCATGAGATTTAAGAGGTCTTATAATGAGAGGCAATTTAGGAGATTTAATAATTAAAGGAGATCTAATATCCAATTGTGCGTTCATAACCGCGATGGAGTTAGCTGCTTATTGACGATATTTTATCGATGGGGGATCTATTGTCACCTTAGCATCTTCACCAATGAAATCCAACTTATTGTCTTTTGAAATAAATGTACTAATGATTTCATCCTCTTGTGCAACAATATATTCTCAAGTAGAAGAAGTACTGGGAGAGAAATAAATAAACAATATTATTATGGCATTCAATGATTGGATCCTCTAACACCAAGATACATTATTCACAAGTAGGTGAGGTATCAGGAGAAGATAAAATATGATTGTCATGATTGTCAATGATTGCATCCTCTTTCACCAAAGTTTTTTCACAAGTGGGGAACATATTGGGAGATGAATGAAGATTAGGCAAAGAGATATTAATAAATGTCTTAATGATGTCATTTTCTTTCATCAAGATACTCTCACAAGATGGATATTATGAAAATAGCTACCATGATTATCATGAGTATCAATGATTGCATCTATTGGAATGTTAAAAGCCTTAGTTGAAGATCTAGTTGAGATGAAGTCCCCAAGGGCATCATCTGACATGTCAAAGTCATCACAACTAAAGGTCTTGATACTTATACAATGCAAGAGATTTGACATGATCAAAATATTGCTTTCTCCAAGACTAACCATTAAATTTTGATAGTTTATTTTTATGTGTGCTAAGGTTAACTAGGACTGAAAAAAAACTAATAGACCTATTATAGACACAGATCTGGAAATCAAATTCTAGATTTATAAATCGATAATAGGTTTTAATATGTTCCTAAGATCTAAAGTAGATTTTAGAGGACAAAGTTGCCCTAAGGCATCTATGTCTTACTAGGGCTCTGTCTAAAATTTTAGTTTCAAAAACACTAGTGAGAGAAAGTAACTGTGTGATAGTGTGCAAACCCAAATTTGGAATTGATTCTATTTCTACTTTGAAATATTTTAAGTTTGTAAACAACCTAGGGTTTTTTAATGTTACCAAGATGAAAGATAATTTACCCAAATTATGCAATGCTTCAGAAAATATAAACAATTGTCCTACAAAGTTGATAATTTCCAATACTGAAATATAACATTTTTTCTAAATTTACAACAAATTAAGAAAAATGACACCTTTATTTTGTTAGTCATTCAAGGACTCGAGCCTCCAGAATCACTTGCAAAACCAAAAACAACCCTCTACAAAGAAGAAAAGCAAGAGCATAAATTTGCAATAATGGATGCAATAATACAAGATTAAATATATGATTGAATATGCAAATATACATGAGATGCCTTGGTTATAAAGGCAAGATGAGATATAGGATTAGACAATATTATGACAAGTTTCTTAATCTATAACATGAGACAACTAACTCATAACAACCTAGGATAAGATAAGATCTAGAAATGATAATTAAGACTTCTAGAAGGAACCTTATAATCCTAAGTAAACTTAACATGTGAATATGTCCCCTAATTACCTAGCTAGGTACAAGACATTTATTCACACCAACACCCCCCTTAAGTGCAATTTAGGGAGAATATTATTATGAAAATTATGCAAAGAGGTTGTGAAGATGGGTCCCAATTATGAGGCCATGTTAGGTACATGTTTACAATGCAAATACAATTAGTCTCTCACAAGCAAGAAAAAGGAGAAAACCCAATGGGACAAAAATCCTCTCCAAAAAGAAAGAAAACAAAACAAAACAAAACAATATGATGTATGGAGGACCCAATAATACCCCCTAAGGACTACATCCATCATGCATATGTACAATTAATAACCCCCCCTTAAGAGGTAAAAAGAGAAACAAGATACCCCCCCACAATGAAGAAGCTCCAATGTAGATGAAGAATGCCTAAAAACAAAAGATGATCCAATGTTTGTAAGCGACACATCTTCCCTTAGGAAGAAACAAATCTATAGATTGATGAAGAATACACTCAATATCAAATTGAAAGGAGGAAGGACTAGGTCTTGAAACATGTATGCCTCTAAAATTTGAGTAGGAGTCTCCAAGCTTGAATAATCCACAACATAATCATGGTTAAAACCAACCAGGAAATGTAACAAATCAAGAGAATGAGGAGACTCATGAATGTTAATCTATTAGACTGCAGTTATCTAATTATGAGGTCACTAAAGAGGATGCACAATTGATTCTTTCTATTCTTGCTAAGCTTGGTCTTAATTATTTAGTGTTTGATTCTATATTTTATGCTATAATGGATGCCCTTGGCAATGTATACAAAATGCCTTCTCTTGATGAATTTGTAGGAGTTAATGATGACTCCTCAACACCCCTAGGAGCAATTGTTAGACCAAAATATCTTCCACAACAGAGAAAATGGCAAGAATACTTGCTTCAACAATGTAAGATTGAATATGATTGAATATGATTAAATATGCAAATGTACATGAGATGCCTTTCTTATAAAAGGCAAGATGAGATATAGGATTAGACAAGATTATGACAAGTATCCTAATCCTATAACATGAGACAATTGACTCATAAAAACCTAGGATAAGATAAGATCTAGAAATGACAACTAAGGCTTCTAGAAGGAATCTTATAATCCTAAGTAAACTTAACATGTGAATATGTCCCCTAATTACCTAGTGAGTAAATTAGCTAGGTACAAGACATTTATTCACACCAACTTATTTCACAAACAATAACACCTTTTCAAAATTTCAAATCATAAACTAACAAAAAAAAATTGTTGGTTTAATTAATTATTTAATTACACTTACATAAGTTTACTTAGTCATTTAATTATGCTCCTAGGTGTCATTTACTAGGTGATAGGTTATAATGAGGCCTTGAACCTTATTCACATGTTTTCTTAGGATATAAGATTCCTTCTATAAGTCTAATCTAGACTTCATGTTATCCTAGGTAGGTAGTTAGTTAGTTGTCACATGTCATAGGATTATGACACATGTCAACATCATGTTCAATCCTACATCTCAACCTGAGCTATATAAGGAAGGTCATTGTACTCATTTGTATCATACTTCATACCTCATCATTTTGATAGGTCTTAATATCAAACAAGCTCATATTCTTGCATACTCTCTTGTAGAAGGTTTTCATTAATCTTGTAGGTGATTTTGGGTATTGAGCTAATCTTCATCTCTTACAAAAACAAACTGAGTTCATAGAAATAGAGATCTGAGAAAAAAATTCTCAGCCAAAAGTAGCAGGACAAAGCCACCCAAGGGTGTCTCTGTCTTGGAAAGGGTTTCAAAAAATTCAAAGTTTGTCTATGTGTGATACTATTTAAGGATTCTAGGTCTATCTGCAAACATGTTTGAAAGTGAATATTTTTCCAGAATTTTCTCAATTTATGCCAATGTGGTTCAAAATGCAAGTGTGCAACAACGTTGAAAATGTTTTGATAATTTTGATTGTAATTTCCATATCTAAAATGCAACAATTGATTGATTCTAAGATGCCAAAATCTAAAGATGACGATTTTGATGTAAATTTTGAAACAAAATAATGCAATTTTTTTACTTTTTTGAATTATATGAAAGATGCCTAAATACATGCAATTAATAATTCCAATAAGAAATCATCAAGCATAAATATACTAAGGATACAAAGATAGATAATTGAGAAAAAATTAGTTGAGCCAAGAGTAGCAAGATAAAGCCATCCAAAGGTGTTTATGTCTTGGACAGGGTTCCAAAAAAATAAAAAACTGAATGTTTATTAGACTATTCAAAGGTTTTGTATCTGTGTGAAAACAAGTCTAAAAGTCAATATTTCTCCAGGATTTTCTCAACTTAAGACAATGTGACTCAAAGGAAAATGTGTAACAATTCTTGAACAAAAAATGATAATTGTGAATGCAATTTTGAATGTGGATTTGACCTAAATGATTGAAACTAATCATATTGCAACCTATGATGTAATATGATATGCATTTTTAAAAAAATTTATGTCTTTTATGATGCAAAGATGAAAGCCTAAATAAACAATGAAAAAAATGCAACACTAAACCTAGATCCAAGGTTGAATTATTTTAGATTGCAGAAGGTTTAAAATGTCGGGTTCACCAAAATGTTTTGATGAAAAAGGGTATCCTAAGTCTAAATGCAATAGAACACTAGTATCAATTTCCCTTTTCAAGAGAACATTAGGATGCAAATCAACAAGGTGATTAAATTGACTTTCAACCATGGGGGTAAGTCAATTAGACCTAGATTTGCATCTTTTTTAGCCTTAGAAATTGATTGGAATTTATTTGCATGAATTGACCTGATTAGACTATGTGCTCGAATATGAAAATGCAAGATTTTGATAGTTGAGAAATTGTAATAGTAGTTTACCACAAAATCTGATAAGGGTAGAGTTTTGTGTAGTTGTCCTGTAAATTTGGAATCAGTCAGAATAAGATGACATAACCACCATATGGCATCTCTATCCTTATAGAGATATTTTATTTCTATTTTTGCAACCCTTTGATGCTAAATCCAAGCTTTCCAATTTCACCTTCAAATTTGTCGGATCACTATCAGATAATTTTATAGGTGAATTTTCATGAGCTATCAAGGTGTAGGGCTTTGAATGCAACAATGGATAAATGATCTTCAAACTTCTTTCATTCTTCTCCAAACCTAAAACCTATGCATTCAAAGAGAGAGAGAAAGGGTTGTGCCATTTACGGGCTTGCCTTAGTCAAACCCCGTGTTAGTGTTTCCACTTCCATAATGGAAATACCAATGATAAAAGGATGAATTATAGGAAGGAATGATAAATCCAAAAAGTGTTGCAACTCACCACCCTTTAATGACTTCCTTGAGGGATTAAAGTAATGCAGATCTCTTTAAGGTCTTGTACATTGCTTGCTTGAATGCTTGAATTTCTTGGAAACCTACAACAAGGGTTAGCCTTCACAAAAAATGATAACATGAACGTACATGAACTCACATAAGATTTGACATGATGCTTGGATCTTAAATTGTTGCAATGAATCTTTGAAATGTTGCTATTGAATTGCTTGATAATGCTCTTGACAATAAATCTCGCTCTTGATTTCCTAGATGATTTCAAATGATGCAATAACTAGGTATTTATAGGCATTTTCTCTAATTTCCACAAATTAGATATTGATAGCCAACATTTACAACTTGAATTGCAAATGATAAAGTGTCAACATCGACTTTCAAATTTGGGACCAAGAAAAATACGGGGACGTTTTCACCATAAGGCATCTCTATATGAACCCTATCTTCTAGAATTTAAGGTTTTAGGGGCAAAGCATTAGATGAATGCATTTGTCTTACACTTCCAATTTATCAATAATTGTTAAAAATAAGCCATAAAATGTATAATTTAGGAATTTAGGGGTTCAATCAGGTCCAATAAATTAAAGTGAAGAAAAATATAGTGTGAAATTATTAAGGGTGAAAATTTATGACACTACACAATTAAATCCTTATATATATGTATATATATTCAGATAACCATTATAATAGTAGGTATTGGTCTCTACTTTGTATTACAATATCTTTCTCTATTCTTATGTGATATTATCTTAATTCTTCTTAATATGTCATCTAATACATACATATATTAATGATTAGTCTCTTATAGTGTGCCCCTTAGTCTATCTCCCTTGTCATCTTGATGTTCCACGAGTCATTTTATGGTGAGTTGTGGTAGCGTTTACTCTCTATCTTGTACCCTGCTAAAAATGAATATTAGAGTATTATATATATAAATATTGATAAAAAAACATTATTATTTCAAAGGATGAAAAAATGATGCATTACATATCTAATGATCTTCTTGGATACATAAAACCTTAAGAAAATATTTTTTTATAAAGTTACACGTGACTTTAAAAGTAGTTTTCTTGATAGGGATATATTCAATCCATTTACTAAAATAATCCATGGTAGTCAACACATGTATATTGGTATACCCTAAATATATATAAGGTGAAATAAGGAATTAAGCAAAGAAATAAACTCCTATTCTACACCTAAACATGCCTCTAATTGAGCTATACAAGGTTGAGCACCCAACTTGAGTAGCATTCCAAAAGACTTTCTGAAATTTGTTGTTGCACACATAAGAGTGTGTATGGTTGTGCTTTGGATGTATGATTGTAGGTATGTGGTTTATCTTCAAACAAATAGCATGACTTTGCATTTCCCTTTGTTATTGAGAACCATTTGAGGATGGTTTGATATATGTATATATATATATTGAGAGGATGATTGATTAATCGTTTGATTTGATCCAAGTGACTAATTCTTGAGGATTATTGAAATATTTGGAGGAAGGAAAATCCTCCAAGTGGCATATTATGATTGGTGCACTTGGAGAGGATGGGAATAAAAAAGACTTAAATGATTGAGATAATCCTATTTTTATCAAATTATGGAGATTAAAAGGACTCACACATATGTGAGAAGGGTTGTAGTGAAGAGTTATATGACATGTGAGTACTCTCACACATGTGTGAGGACCACATGGGGAATTGGTATTTAACAAGTGAGGGATATCACACATATGTGATAATCAACTATCTAAAATATACAGTAAGTATTTTCTAAGATAAATGGATGACCATGATTTTGTAGGAGAATGTGATAAGTGATCAATTGGATTAATCACCTTTTGGAATGTGCAAATGATTGACCAGTTAATTAATTATATTTAATCATCTAATTGGCTTGAGGTGGAAATTGAAGTAGTTAAATAAATAGTTTTTATTCTTTATTAGTGTATTTTAAGGCATTGTAACATGGCGATCCTCAGATCTTGGTAGATTTTTTCTCTAGTTTTTATGCATCCAAATCAATTCTAAAAGGGATGGTATGGTCCCATAGAAAGGGTTCTTGTGATCTCATGGACTGGGTAATAAACTCATCATTGTGGAATAAATCTAATTATGTGTGTGTTTATTGATTATAATTAGGGAGTTTAGGGGATGGA
Organism: Sequoiadendron giganteum; assembly: GCA_007115665.2. NCBI lineage: Eukaryota > Viridiplantae > Streptophyta > Pinopsida > Cupressales > Cupressaceae > Sequoiadendron > Sequoiadendron giganteum. Next base: position 27,573,307 of record CM021103.1, on the reverse strand, counting down.
TGGCTAAGGTTGTATTCAATGAAAGGATTAGTGCATTTTGGAATATGATTTATTAGGTTGATGGGGATGATGGAGGGATTAGTGATAACTATCTTATGAGATAAGAGATGATAATCACCAATTTTGATGTTGTAATATGCTTTCTTAGCATTGGTGAAGGGGTTACCAATGTCTTTGTTATAATATTTTTATTTGAGGCCTTGAAATATTAGATTTACTTTGATTCAGATGGGTTCTAAGATAGATTTCTCTCGACTCCTTAACCATTTTTGTTGATAATGTATGTTTTGATACATACAATTATTGATAGGATACTTATTTTTATGGAAATAATATGAAAATTATATATTTTGATTTGGAGTAGTGGGGTTGACAGTTACCTTAGTAGTGATAAAATAAAGTCAGATAAATATGGAGGAACCAAGGTGATAGGATTGTGGGTTTAGGTGTTGGAAATATGGGAACCTTGCAACATGAGCATGAAGTGTATATAGGATTTTTTTATTGTTCTATTTCTCTCATTGATGTGAACATTATGGAAACATGGTGGAAAACATATTTGGTATACCAGAAGTTGATCTCTACCATAAGTGTTCTCTACTGTTGAGCCAATACATTGGTTTTTAAGTCTGAAATTCATTGCAAGATGAGATATGAATCTGCTCTCTTAATCTCATTATTATGACTCATTCAAAAAATTATATCTAGGATCTTTATAAGTTTTGTGCTGCATACAAAAAGTTATCAATGGCAGAGTTTAACCTTGTACACTACAGTTGTCTCTTTGTTCAACAGGCCAGTGTGGGAGACTTCACATTTTCTTAGAAAGAACATTCTGATGTTGCGGTTCTAATGGTGATCTCCTTGATATTAATGTGATGAGAAACTAAATTAATGTTGGATTCAAAAAGTGTTTATCTTGAGAAGTGTGTGTTGATTTGGAGGTTTTGTGATTAGGTCTTATTCTTGGCCGACCTAATATATGACTTGTGTTAAGAAGAATAATTATACTTTTCAGATGTTAGTTGGATCCCTTACAAATCTACATTGACTTGATATGATACACCACATGGATAAAGATGTTTTAAATCTTATATGGTGCTGATAAGAGTTATTTTTGATTGATTTGCTTACATCTAATTAGGCTGACCTAACTGATGTATGAAATATACTTGTATATGTGCATAAGACTTTTTGGAGTTGAAAAACATGAGTGGGTGAGAGAGGGAGTGTGCAAAAAGGTGAAATGATGTTAAGAATGTGCGAGCAAGGAAATGAGGATCAAAGTAGATTTGTTTAGTGATTGCTTTGTAGAGCAACATTTCACATTTAGAGCCTCATTGGAACTAAACACACCACACAAAATGTGCATTCCATTAGTTCATACTATTGGGAGTGAGCCATATATTTTATATCTTAGAGATTATCCATTTCATTGTATATTCTCACTATGAGTCTTCTAAGAATAATGAGTCTTGGTAGTGAGCCCTATAATATTCTATATCTGGATATATTATCTTATGAGCTAATCCTCACCGTGGTTTTTCCTGTTTTGGGTTTTCCATGTAAAAATCTAGTGTTGATGTGTTTTGTGATGTGATGTTCATTTCAATGTCTTCATTTTGGTTTGTTGTCATATGTGCTTTAATAATTGGGTGGTTTACATCTAAATGGTTTTATGGAATATTGATTCACCCCCCCTCTCAGTATTCTGGACAATCAGCAATTGGTATCAGAGCCGGATTCCTTTGAATAAGTCTAATAGCTTAAGGAAGGTCCCAAAATTTGAATATATGGAAGATAAAAAAAAATCTTATTCCTCTGGAAGAAATCTCTACTAAGCATATAGAAGAAAATGAAGATCTGAAGGATAGGCTGAAGAAAGTAAATGAGTGTATTAAGGATCTAAGGGGAAGATGTGGATTAATCAGTGATCAATTAAAAAGGGCATATGATGACATCACAAAACTGCTAGAACAATTGGAAGAAAAGAGAAAAATTGAAGACTAACATAAAATTGAAACTCAGAGGAAGGTGGATGAATGTACAAAGCTTGAGCAAGAAGTGGAAATTTTGAAATAAAATTTGGAAAAGCAAAAAAGACATGAGGATAAATTCAAGGAAAGCACCACAATACTTGATGAGTTGATAATTTCTCAGAGACCTGCCATGGAAAAAAATGGCTTAGGGTTTGAAGAAGGACAAAGTTCAAAGGTGAATCAAACTCTTGATGTGAAGATTCAATGCAATGATGGAAAACTCAAGAACCATAAAAGCTATACCAGAAGGACTCCCATCAGACAACCTAATGCTCAAAGGTATTTACTCTTTAATGGTGTTTTTTATTTTTACAATAAATTTGGACATAGGGCGAAAGACTGCAAAAGTAGAATGAATGATACTTTAACATTCTTTGGAAAATATTTTGAGTGCAAGAAGTTAGAAGTTGAACAAGGAATTTTTATCATTTACTGGCTACTGTTATCATTGTAACTTATTTGGGCATAAGGCTAATCAATGCAAATATAAATTGAATAAAAGAAAATCTAGGTGGAAGAATGTTGTTTGTCATGACTATAGTAATCTAGAACATTTTGCTAGAGACTGCAGAAAAAAGGAGAAAAAATAACTATCCGACAAAGAGACATGAACCAATCATAGATCGGGAAGAAGTAAGAAAGGAAATGAAAAGAATTTGGAAAAAGGAAGGAGAATTTAAGCAAGTTGAAACAAAATGAAGTTCACAAAATTTGAAAGGATGGAAGTGTACACAAATTTTGAGGCGATCTACTTGCAATTTGAATCATTTATTGCATCTAAGCATACTGAATGAAAGAAATAAATTCAAAAGTATCAAGGAAATCACATTCAACAAAAAGGAATTTGTGAAAAAGGAGAAGCATGCAGAAGAAGCTTGAAGAAACCAAAGAAATTCTATACAACAAAGTTTCAAGATTTGGTGAAGAAAGAGGAAGTCGAAGTGGATTCAAAATATGCTTCAGAAGCTGAACATCTAATCCTATTCTTCGTTGATGATTAAAAAGGTATTCTGCTTAAACAATCTTTTAATTTTATGCTATGGATAATTCAAAGGTTGTGAATATTTCAGATAAATTGCAAATCAAATTAAGGAAGTATTCTCTAAAAAATTTGTCAGAAGAATTCGTTGGTGCATTTTATAGCATTCCTCCTAGAGTATTACCTACTGAAGACATTTATGCATATGTTTATGGTAAAATTGAGGAAATGTCGCCAATTTGTTTAAGTATTTAATGGAAGAATGAGTTAGAAGAAAATTTTGATGCATATAAAATCCTAGTTGAAAATAAGTTAGATGTATGGCATAAATTCTTTTTGCTTGAATTAGATAAGAAATACATTCGAATGGCTTTAAGTAGGATTCATGATGAATCTATCTGGATTGATAAAGCACACCTGAGAACTAGAGAAGTGATAAGAGATGTAACTAGTTTGTGTTCCTCTGAACCGGTTCTTAGATGAAAAAATATTAATGAACAAGAGATAATTGAGATGAATGGTGTGACCCTAGAAGGAAAAAAACTCATTTTGAGTACAATTAAGGATTCAATCATTCAATATGTTGCAATGGTTATTGGACACAAAATTTTCTTACCAATAAATAACCACACAATTTCTACTGTTGTTGTTTACACTGCTCTTGATATGGTTAGGAATGGAATGGATTATGACCTTTGTGAGCTACTTTGATTACATCTATTGAAGAACTTAAAAGAAATCAAGAAGATCAAGAAAAGCATATTTCAGCATGGTACCTTAACAGTTTTTTTACTCTCTTACTTTATGAAAGAGTTACCGGTAATTGGAAGGATAGATTGGACAAACTCAGGACCAATAGCTCATCATATTAGGAATGCACATGGAAAATCTTGGTGGTTCGGATGCTCAAGAAACTGATATTGTTGCATTATTTGGAACATTTCAGATGAGAATGAATAGAAGAACAAGAATTCTTGAAAATGTGATTGATAAGTACTTTGAAAATATTAATTCCCTAGTTTCTACAGATTTTTGTTATATGGAAGCAGCTAAATCCAGATTGGTGTGGATTTCTAAATTGGATTATGAAGTAATCGAGGCTAAGATTGATCATTATGTAAAAGTGCTTCTGGAAATTCTTAAGAACCCTAATGTAGAAGAAATTTCTATGACTGAAGCCTTCAGCAGTGTAACCAGAAAAAGAAAGAAGAGAAAAGGTGTTGTTATCAAACAAGAAATCACATACGGAAGTGAATCAGAGAGAGCTCAACATGACCATGAAAGCATAAATATTCAAGAGGCATTAAAGGTGTTGGAGAAAGTGATCTCTAGTGCCAACTATTTATTTGTATCAATTATGGAAAATCTCAAGAATATAATTAAATCTTTGAAAACATACATTTCTGGACTAGAAGAACAAACCGGAAATAGATCTGTAGAAGAAAATATAGAAGATATCAAGAAGAAATGTATAGATGCACATTACAGAGTTGTGAAGGAATTGAAGGATGTACAAGATTGTGAGAAAGAATCTCGGGAGTTTCTTTCTTTCTATTTGAATTGGTCCAATAGGACACTAAATGTAAGAGATGAAATAAGGAAGAGTGAAACTCGAATGAGTACTTAACCAGATGTGTATAGCTTGGAAGATGACAAGGACAATCAAAGATGGTCCTACATTGTGTAGCTATAGGATAATTTATTTTCCCTATAGGATCAAAGAACATAAGTAATTAAGAAGTTTTTGGCACTCAGAGATATGGTAAAACTCAGACACATTCCTATATCCAATGCTATTGATAGTATTGGTAATCTATCAAAAGTCAATTTCAGTCCCAATACTTTGAAAGATGGTATAGAGTCTTTGTCTAAGCTTGAACTACTATACAAGACTCTTGCGAGCGCAAAAGGATTCTGGGAAGAAGGCAAAGCTACATGGGAAGATACCTTGAAGGATCTCAAAGCTACTTCTTTCTCAAGTTAACATTGTTTCATGATTCTTGATCAATTCTTTTTTGTGTACATACTTATTTGAGGAATTATAGTAGACCCCTTCATGACCTTTACCATTGATGTCAAAGGGGGAGAGATAGATGGATAGAGGAAAAACATTTTTGACGAGAACAATTTTGTAAGGAGAAGCATTAACCTTGAAAGGGGGAGTATTCCATTGTCTTTTATTGGGATAAAAATGTTTTTGATATACATGTTGCCATCAATGCCAAAGGGGGAGATTGTTGGAAATATGGGAACCTTGCAACATGATCATGAAGTGTATATAGTGTTTTTTTCTTGTTCCATTGTTGTCATTGATGTCAACATGGTGGGAAACATATTTGGTATACCAGAAGTTGATCTCTACCGGAAGTGTTCTCTATTGTTGAGCCAGTACATTGCTTTTTGAGTTTGGAATTCACCACAAGATGAGATATAACTCTGCTCTCTTAATCTCATTATTATGACTCATTCAAACAGCTATATCTAGGATCTTGAAAAGTTTTGTGTTGCATACAGAAAGTTATCAATGACAGAGTTTAACCTTGTACACTATAGTTATCTCTTTGTTCAGCATGCTAGTGTGGGAGACTTTGCATTTTCTTAGAAAGAAAATTTTGATGTTGTGGTTCTAATGGTGATCTCCTTGATGTTAATGTGATGAGAAACTAAAGTAATTTCGGATTCATAAAGTGTTTATCTTGAGAAGTGTGTGTTGATTTGGAGTTTTTGTGATTAGGTCTTATTCTTGGTAGACCTAATATATGACTTGTGTTAAGAAGAATAATTATACTTTGCAGATGTTAGTTGGATCCATTATAAATCTACACTAACTTGATATGATACACCACGTTGATAAAGATATTTTGAATCTTACATGGTGTTGACAAGAGTTTTTTTTATTGGTTTGCTTACATCCAATTAGGTCGACCAAATTGATGTATGAAATATACTTGTATATATACATAAGACTTTTTGGAGTTGAAGATCATAAGTGAGCGAGAGAGAGAGTGTGAAAAAGTGAAAGGGTGTTAAGAATGTGCGAGCTTAAATGATTGATCAGTTGTGAGCAAGGAAACAAGGATCAAAGTAGATTTATTTAGCAACTGCTTTGTAGAGTAGTATTTCACATTTAGAGCCTCATTGGAACTGAACACAACACACAAAAGGTGCATTCCATCAGTTCATACTATTGGGAGTGAGCCATATCTTTTGTATCTTGGCATTTAGCCATTTCATTATATATTCGAGCTGTGAGCCTTCTAAGGACAGTGAGTCCTTGTTAGAGTAAAGGTTTTAACTTAATTGTGTTAATTAAGTTACCTTTATTCCTTTTTTAAGATTTCACTTTAGTTTGCATAATGTGACATTTAATAATTATATTAATTATTAAATGTCTTCCTATTAGGGTTACTTTTAGGTTTTGCATGATCTCCTTTCTTAAGGATTGATCCATTGAATATTTTCAATTCTATTGTTCTGATAATATTATCTCTCCATATTTCAGAGCTTCAAACCCTCGTTTGCTTTTTTGTCCATTCTCTTCCTTGTGATGGGTATCCTTTTGCATGCAGGTGTTCTTGGACTCTGAAGTTGGTTTTGAAAACTTATACATGGTATCAGAGCAGACCTGCTGCAACTTGTTCTTGTTTGAAGAATTTGGAGCTACGAAGGTTGGATCAGGTTTTCACAGTTTTACAAGTTGATTTTTTGTGGATCTAGGGGTCGTCTAATTTTTTGGGCATTTTTGGACAAAATGGACCTTGCCATTGAGTTCGAAGCATCCAAAAACCCCTATTTTCATATAAAATTTGTCTATTTTAGCCTCTGTTGACCGAAAAGGGCACAGTTTACGAGACAAAAAAATCAAAAATTTCGATGAAAATTCACCGCTGGCAATTCAAATGGCAACTCCACCGGTTTAGGTGGCGGCCACCAGCTCCCACCACCACAGCACCACCCTTGGTGCTCCATGGCCACCCCACCCGTCGCTCCGCAATCCTCCGCCGACTAAACACCGACGGTCAGCCCGAGCGCTGCCAACGCCCAGCCACGGTCATATGGGGAACTAAGGACCACGCTCCAGCTCCTATGTGCCAACCCCCTGGTTGGCCATGTGACCAGGGGCCGAAGGTCTTAGCCCCTGAGGGCTGTGTAAGTGTTTTTTAAACCCTTTTGAGCAACTTGCATGAAATCGGGCGTATTTTTTGCATACGATCTCCATTTTGGAAAAACGAGATGTCGCCAAAAAGATGGTTCCGACGCCGTTCCAATGGTGCTGCTTTTTTTTTTCTGATTTTGTCGTTTTTCAATCTTTTTTCCAGTCAAAGTCAGAACTTGTGTTTTGCACTCCGAAGGGCATAAATTTTGTGTCTGAACTCCATTTTGCGCAAATGAATAGGCGTTGGAAAGGTGTTGCAGTTCTCTTTCCATATTTTTAATCTATTTGATCAAAAAAATTACCAGGTAAATTTTATTCAGCCTTGTGTGTTATTTCCACTTTTCTCAATTACTTGGACATTCTAGAACCTACATGGGTTATGTTTGCATGGGACGGGCTATATTAATTTGATCTACACACAGTAAGGTTAGATTTCTCAATTTTTTTCATTTGAAGAGTTATCATGGGTTTTTCTACTCATCCTTCAGTTGTAATTCTCGAATGGGGTAATTATGAGTCATGGGTAAAGAGCATACTTACACATTGTAGGTGGCTTAATATTTTTCCTTATTTGTGTGATCGCATACCTAAACCAGCCACTTCAAAGGGAAAATTAGCATGGGATATCATTAGAGATGACATAGTAGGACTTATATTGTCTAGTGTTGATCATGACACTATGTTGGTTATATCGGACATTGATTGTCCTCACCCACTTTGGACACGTCTTTGGGAGATCTATGGAGACCCCAATCTCTCTCCATTCCCAGAGGATCCTACTTCAAATTGTCTCTTACCCATTGCTTGGAAAGAGAATACACCCTTTGATCATGATACTTTAGAGGAGCTTGAGTATTTAGACACCCTTACATTTTCTGATGGATTAGAGGCTTGTCTCACAGTTCCTACTCTTCAAACTGAGACTTCATCAACATCTCTTGTTGTTCCTGATTCAATGCAACAGGGAATCATACATCTTCCAGACATAGCTACTTTGGACTCTTATGTTGCAGACATATCTTTGTTGTTTGTTGAGTCCTATATTGCAGATTTGGAGGATTCTTATGAGGACATTCATCTCCTCTACCTTGACAGTTAGGTTATCACTATACGCCCACCATTATCAGTGCATTTAAAGGTTGCATTTCAAGATTCTCCACATCAATTTGGATTTGGCATCATTTGTTTTAGTTCAGACAGAGAAATTCTTCAACATCCTATGATGGCACACATCCTGAGACAGATTGGTTCATCAATCTTCATAGGGTTTCTTCGTCATCGTCCTTTGGATCCATTTCTTCCCAAGGGGAGGAATATCATTTTCCACTTCAAGGTCTCTTTTTGGATTCTACATCAAACATCTACCATTGTGATAGGAGTTTCTTCATTGTGGGAGGGCCTTCTTCTCTCTTTCTATCTATCCTATGGAGACCATTGTACATATACTTATATGATAGAAGTTTTCTATGGGGGGTATCATGTAATCCACCTCCTATCCTTCTTTCATTAGTGCATTGCATTCCTTCTTTACATTCTATTTTGGGGAGGAGTTTTGTTCCCATTGGGTTTTCTCCTTTACCCCATTTCATTTAGTTTGCATTGCTTTTGTAAATGGGTGCCTGATCAAGCCTAGTTGTTGGGACCCATGTTTGCTTTCATGCATTGTAGTTACCTTTTGCTTTCTTGCACATGTTTTTAGTTGCACTCTTGCTCATCTTAAGAGGGGTGTTAGAGTAAAGGTTGTAACTTAATTGTGTTAATTAAGTTACCTTTATTCCTCTCTTAAGATTTCACTTTAGTTTGCTTAATGTGACATTTAATAATTATATTAATTATTAAATGTCTTCCTATTAGGGTTACTTTTAGGTTTTGCATGATCTCATTTCTTAAGGATTGATCCATTGAATATTTTCAATTCTATTTTTCTGATAATATAATCTCTCCATATTTTAGAGCTTCAAACCCTCGTTTGATTTTTTGTCCATTCTCTTCCCTATGACAGGTATCCTTTTGCATGCAAGTGTTCTTGGACTTTGAAGTTGGTTTTGACAACTTCTACAATCCTGGTAGTGAGCCCTATAATATTCTATATTCAGATATATTATATTGTGAGCTAATCCTCATTGTGTTTTTTCTCATTTTGGGTTTTCCACGTAAAAATTTGGTGTTGATGTGTTTTGTGGTGTGATGTTCATTTCAATGTCTTCATTCTCATTTGTTGTCATATGTGCTTTAATAATTGGGTGGTTTACATCTAAATGGTTTTATGGAATACTGATTCACGCCCCCTCTTAGTAGTTTTGGTCAATCAATACTAGGATGGGTTTGATAGGGATTTTTGGATCTTAATATGGATGAGGACATGCGTGGGCATCCTTTAGAGAAAGTGCTTGGCATAGCAAGTTTTTATTGGAAGATATGAGGGAGGAGTGATGTTTTGTATTTCTAGTGATTAGTTCATGGAGGGACACTTTGAATTGTGTATGTGAGTGAGGAAGAAAATTTATGTTTATAGATGATGTATTTATTATATTTGATGGATTTCAAGGATTTGGATTTGTTGATTGCATGGTCAATGAGACACATGGATGGTACGGGATTAGTGATATGGTGGGGTGGTACACCATTGTTTATACTTTGTGGCTTGTTATTATTTTCTAATAAACCTTGGAGAAAATTCCTAAAGGTGATTTTAAATGATTATGATTTGCATTGGGATGAGGAGTATTATAAAGATTTGGAAGATGAAAGGTTTGCATAGGAGCTAGAGGCTATAAGGCACTCGTACAAAACAAGGATTTGAGATATAGATGGTCCAAGAAGGCCTTTCATGAAGGATGGGCTTTGAGAGGTTGATGTGAAGGTATTTACCTTATCAAAGATAGAGGAATGGTCATTGAAGTATGAGTTCTTAGGATTGGAAGAATAGCTTATGGTAGCTAGTTCTTGATCTTTAGGGTTGATGGGTGGGTGATTGAAGCTTGTGGTAATATTTCTCAAGGTAATACCATCTAAGGATTCATGAGTATATTTATCTTGATACACAAGAATCTCATTAGTATCATAGGGATCATATTCTTATTGATCAACAAAGCTAGCATCGTCATCATCAAAGAATGATTTTTTAGATTAATGAGGGGACTCATCAAAATAAAATAGAATCATGATTTAAATTTGGGTTTATATTTATAATTGATATGGATGGTGGGAAGAGGGGTGTTTTGGGTTTTGAATGAGATATTTTTTAAGATCATAATTTGGGATAAGTTTGTATTTGGCTATTGGAATAGAATATTGTGTTAGCACCAAATCTATAGTTTCCTTTTTCATGAGTCCCTTCCATATTTGTGTGTCTTGGTCTTTGTTGGACCAATATTTATAATCAATCCAAGATATATTAAATGGAACCCTATATTCAAATTTTTTCTTTCAATTATATTTATTTGCCTTATACTTCAATCAATAGTTTAAGTTATCATAATCCAAAATTAGCTAAGTATGCAAGATTGTCTTTGGTTTCCTTACAAGTTTTGGACCAAGAACAAAACTTGCAACCTAAGGTTACAAGTTTGAGTTTCCTCCCATGTCCCACTTTACCATTCCTTGGACTTTATTTTAGTTCCTTATTAGGCCTTGAGCATCAACAAGGACTTAAAATTTAATGTCCTTATTCTATGGTTCATTCCAAAGTTTGCTCCTTGTCACACATTCATGCCTCTCAAGCCCCAAGTCCCAAAATCAACTTGGAACCTTAGGTTCTAGTTCCCTTTTCCCTCCTAGATTTTGATGAGTGTCACTGCAATCTTCATCATTTAACTATAAATGTCAATCCAAGGTGGTGTCCATGGCTATATGCAATAGGGAGAAGAAATCATTTGAATGTCATATTTTTTCTACAAACAAAATTGAAAGACAATGCATGAAAGAAATTGCTAAAATCAAATCTAATCTAAGAACTTGTAAATGAAATGCTTGAATCGAATCTATCCTAAGAAACTTGTAAAAAGAGAATACTAAAAATGTAAAGAGCTAGAAATGAAATGACTACTAAAAAATAAAACTACAAACAAAGAGATTGCTGCTAAAATATTGAACTATATTATTTTATGAACTCTTCCCCCATTTGATTTCCTGATTATAATGAATTTATAGAATTCTTGTCTTCAACTGATATGAAAGATAAGCTTTATGATTGTGCAACCACTTGCTAGAAGATAGGAACATGTGTTAAGAGAAAAAGATAGATTTTTCTTCATCTTGTTGAGTCAATCTTCTTTGGTCGTCCAAAACAAATATGTCTATTTTGCAACCCTTAAACAAGCTCCAAAAAAACATTTGACAGCTGAAAAAGTCATGTCTTCCCATTTTGTATCATTAAAATTCATAAAACAACTCCTAGATGCTTACAAAATGGTTCAAACTACCCAAAATTGTCTCCTACATATTCTCCATTTGTTTGCACAATCCAACAACTTGCCTTAACTCTTGGAACTGCCTCCTAGATGCTCTCAACTTTTGTCCAAGTCATCCCAATCTATTTTAATGCTCACAATTGCTGCTTTTACAAATTCTGGAAAAGTTCTGGAGCAACATATTATGGTGAATTTTTCTCTCAAACCACAAACTGGGTATTCGTTAAATTTAATGGGTTTTGTCACCATATTGCCATTGATTTTCAGACCAAAAATCTCTACAACCTAGATTGTAATTTTCAAGATATGATAAAAAATTTGACTGATGCAACTAAAAATATATCTTACTTTCATCATCATGCTCAATCTTGATAACTTCATAATTAGGAAAAATATACATTTTTACATGGCTAAAAGATGAGTCATTATTTTATCTCATCAGATTCTAACCCAAATCGAATGGTTTTCTTTGATATTGATCATACTTTAGTTCTTTAATGGAACTTGGAACCCATAGGTTCTAGTTCCATTTCCCTCTCTGCCCTCAATCTTTGTAATGATTATGGGACCTCAAACCCTAGTTGGAACCTGGAACCCTCCAATTTCAGTTCCAACTTCCCTTCCACCTCAACCCCCATAGTACTCATAAGACTTTGGACTTTTATTTCCACTCAAAAATTATAGTTCCAAGTTCTTATTTAGTTTTAGGTATTAGTACTTGCCTATACTCAGTCTCGATTATAGTTTCTTCCCTAATCCTACCATCCATCAATCTCTTACAAGTTCAATGTTTTATATCCTCACTAGGTTCGATGCCCACTAATCTCTTGCAAGTTATATGTTCCATGTATCCTATCTAATATTGATGCCCACTAGTTTTGAGCAAAGTTCTAGGTTATAGGTTCCTTTTAGAACCCAAACCTCCACTGATGCAAAGTTGAGGATTTTGAAGTGCTTGTTTCCTATTCCCTCACAAAACTTGAAATCTATGTGGAACTTCCAAGGTTCTAATTTATAGGTTCCTCTTGGATCCCAACACCTGTAAGGAACCTGGTAATAAATTGTATTTTTTCAAAAATTCATTATAGGCATCCATTTTGGGTGGGATTCATCCTAGGTCATAGATATGACATTGCTAAATGCCACAAGTTATTTTTGGATGCCATGTTCTTGTAAAATAAGAGGAGGATCATTTTTCAAAAGAGGTTGGTTCTTTTGGTGGTGGCTAGAGACTATGCATGAATGGGGTTTGTCTAGGGTTTCAACCATGCCATATATAGTTTTAAAAAGGAAATGAAGTAATGAAGAAGTTGAAGGATAAAGTGATATGAGCATTATGTAGAGAATGTCTCCAACTTTTTTATATTTATTTAAAGAGAAATATTTAATGCATTCAAGGTTTTCACTTATCACACTTGTTGACATGATTGTATTGGGTATTTGAAAATGTGATAGAATTTTAAAATATTACAAACATTGTAATAATAATTTGTTCAGTTTATATGGATTCATGTGGTTTAGTTTTGGATTACTAAGTATATATATGTAAAATGATTATAATTTGATGACCCATGTGTCTAGATAAATTCTTCTTATTGTTGGTGTAATTAATTATTTAATTACACTTTATTAAGTTTACTTAGGTTTTGCCTAGGTAATAATTAGTTTACTTAATTAATAAGTAAGCTTTATTTAGTTGAGTTTTATTTTAGGTCAAAATTAGGGTTGCATACATTTCTTTTATAAAGCAAATCATCTCATTGTAATTTCTTAATTCTAAATAATATCAATTTACACATCTTCATGCAAAGCTCTTGCTTTTTATTGTTTTTCTCTTATGTGGAAGGCCTTTTGGTCTACATGTCTGATCTTGGTTTCTAACATGGTATCAGAGCCCATTTTGTTGGTGCAGGTATTGTTTCCTGATTATGCTCTAGTTTTATTTTGCAGGTCCTTGAACTTAGATGTTGTTGTTTTCACTCCGGAGGGCATATCTTTTGACTCGGTGATCCTTTTTTCGCCATTCTCACGGCATTGGAAAGCTGGTTTAGTCCTCTACACAGATTTGAGGTCTATTTTTATTTTTTGTTTATGCATGTTTAGAAATTCTCTCCTTTTATAATCATTGGGTATTGTAATAAATGAACTGATATAAAGTTCCATCAAGGGGGTTTCTTGCATAATAATTTGATTAGAGTGTGCATGCACTTTGATCTTCATCTTGTTTTTTGATGACAACTCACATGGGTTGTATCTAGTTTCTTGGTTTCTGCTGGCCACATTTTGTCTTAGCTTGACACATATCAGATTCATATCGGTTCACACTTTAGATTGAGAGCCTATGGTTAATGATCCATATCGGATCCATCTCAGTTTGAGGGCCACTAAATTTATGGTTAATGTTCCAGAGTCTTTATGGTACTTGTTCCCATGGAAGAGTTTTAGTCTCATTTTGGCATCGGCATCGAGATACTCGGCTTCCAAATTCTATTATCATATCATCTACTATTGCTTTATGGATTCTAGGGTTGTTCCCATTTGGAGTTTTCGAGTATTTCATGGCATTGGGTCTATTGTTGCATTATTATGATTCCAATATGGTTTCTTGTAAACAAAAGTATCTTTCCTTGCTTTTCGGATTCAGGTTCCAGTGTTACTCCACAGTTTTCTTCTAGTGCTTCTTTGCAGTAGGTCATCTCATTGATGGGGGGGGGGGGGGGTTTGTCCCACTGGGTTGTCTCCTCTTTCTCTTACTCTTTCATTGCATTTGTACATGGGTACCTGATCAGGCCTTGTTGTCGGGACCCATTCATGATTTCTTGCATTCATCTTAGTTTTAGGTGCATATTTTTTTAGTCTCCCTAAGTTGCACTTAAGGGAGGGTGTTGGTGTAATTAATTATTCAATTACACTTTATTAAGTTTACTTAGGTTTTTCTTAGGTACTTATTAGTTTACTTAATTAATAAGTAAGTTTTATTTAGTTGAGTTGTTTTTAGGTCAAAATTAGAGTTGCATACATTGCTTTTATAAAGCAAATCATCTCATTGTAATTTCTTAATTCTGAATAATATCAATTTGTACATCTTCATGCAAAGCTCTTGCTTTTTACTGTTTTTCTCTTATGTGGAAGGCCTTTTGCTTTGCATGTCTGATCTTGGTTTCTAACACTTACATTGCTCTCCTTCTTATTGTATGTGGCTATGTAGCCCAATTAGATAGGCGTCAATCTTAGGTCCACTTGATCAATCTCAAATCATTAAAACAAAATAAAAATATTTTCTAGTACTATATGAATAAGAAACAAAGTATATGCATTCATGACCTCATAATATAACCAATAATTTATTATTAAGAGAGCTATAAAATGGATATTTTATGGTTATTGTTATTCTCATAATCATTTTAGGCATAAAGCAAGATATTGTAGGGTACATGCAAGAAATGATTTTGTATGGAACAAAATAGAAGTCCTTATGGGTTCTCAAGTAGGAACTATATTTCTTTTTCTCCTTTAGTAGAGTACAATGTCATATTCTATGAGTGCAGCAACTTTGGCCATATATCATGATTTTGTAGAAGTTTTCTTGTACCTTCTAGACAAAACAAGTTGGATACTCTAGCTAAATAGAAGGAGGAAAATATAAAAGTATGGATAAAGAAACAAGAGCAAGGAAAGAAAAAATAAGAATCTATGCGTGTGCTTCATGCACAAGAAGTATCACAAAGTTCATAAGGAGAAGTATGAAATTAGGTGGAGCTAATCAATGCAATTTCCTTTAGCCATGCAGAGAAGACAATTCAAAGATAGATCGCTTGATGCATATTCTATATGAAGGTAATGATAATCACATTGTCATTGATATCAAAAAGGGGAAAGTTATAATAAAAGGATGAATGATGTTATTGTTGTCAAGAGGAAGTATTATAGACAAGGGGAGTTTTCTTTGTGAAATTACTAAGTTTCTCTTTGCCATTTATGTCAAAGAGGGAGAGATAAAGAAAGGGGGAGCAATGCAAACAAAGAGAATTATGTTCAAGTTACCATCAATGGAAAAGGGGGAGATTGTTGGAAATATTTTATTTGATGTCAAAAGGGCATGGACAAGATTGTCATTGATGTCAAAGTGAACGAACAAGATTTTTGTTCTTGATATCAAAGAGAAAATCAACAGTTCAAGAAGAAAATCAATTTATGTGAAGTGACAGTGATCAAGAATAACAAGAATTTTATGATGTCTAAGATTGCGATCATGAAACAAGAAATATTTAATATATTTGCATAGAACAAGGTGGTTGATCCTCATTCAAAGAAGCATTGAAATTATTACCTTTATTAGGCCGACCCCTAAGAAATATATAAAAATATTTATTATTTATCTCGAGTCTTAATGTTGGATAGCCTTCTTAGATTGACACTTAATTTGAAAAATTATAAATAAATAAATATTTAAAGTTTGGCCAACCTCTTTGGGAGATTCAAATCTCTTGGGCGAAGAGGTATTTGGTAGGGTATAAAGAAGGTAATTTGGTGGAGTAATATGTGAGCACTTAATGAATATCATTCCTATCAAAAGTAGACTTAAGAGTAGATAAGGAAGATTTATAACAAATCTTGAAGGTGATTTTAGGTAGATTTATAGTAGATATTTCAAGTGATTTAAGGTGGATTTATAACAAACCTTTCAAGGTAATTTATAGCACATATCGTGCTTGATTTGGAGTAGAATTTGGACCAAAACTTGCATCATTTTGGAGTAGAGATTAGGTGAACTTAAGCATAGATATAAGGTAGATTTGGAGTTGATATATAAGGTGAACTTGAGCAGAGATATAAAGGAGATTTGGAGCAAAGATTAAGGTAGAATTAGAGCATAAATAAGTGAGGTTTTGGAGTAGACATTGGAGAGGTTGGTGCATTCAAATTTAGAAGAGATCAATGTCTCTTGATGAGTTGGTGCTCAGTTGTGGGGATTGGTATCTCCAATAGTTTGGTGCGTGTAAATATTCTAAGTGGGGATTGGTGTCTCTAGTGGGTTGGTGCCTACAAAGATTGCAAGAGAAGTTTTATATAAGAATTTTTTTTTTTTGTGGTTTTCTCTCATAAGGGTTTCCACGTAAATCATGTGTTCTTATTGTGTTGCATAATTGTTAGATCTTGTGTGATTGATATTTCTATGGATGTTAAGTTTTGAAAAAGTAAAAGATTGCATTATACTAATTCACCCCCTCCCAGTATAAGTGTGTGTTGATCAGATAACACAACCTGTTGACATCCATCATTCATGTGCATATCCTTTTTCTTCCATTGTATACATTCTTTCCATAGTATTTCCTTCATTTTGTTCATGTTCAAACTTGTAGAGTTATAAGGAGTTTCATAAAAGTGTAGGAGGTTAAGGTGGTTGAGAAGAAGTTTTTTATTTTTTAGTTATGGGGGTTTGTTTATTTCAAGATTGATATGAATTTATTATTCTTCTCTTTTATGGATAGTTAGCTGGTGTAAAGGAGGAATCATTTTATCATTAGGAACCATTCTATTGTTGGTATATTGTTCTAATTTTAAAATGGGAGTTTAACATAGTCTCATTAAAACTATGACATCTTTCTCATTTCTTAACAAAATTAAAAAAATAAAAATATTTTAGAAAGATTTTGAATAGGAGCACAAAACCTATAAAGCATTTGAGAATGTTTGCAATATTTAGTTTATTATTTTCATTTGGATGCGAAATACAAAGGTATTTAAATGGTTACTATCAATTTAATTTATCTTTTTATTTTATATAAAAAAATTGGATGAATTATCAATAGAAATTGACATCCAAATAAAATAATTCATTGAAGGGAGGAAAATTTGAGTCAAACCAACTGTTGATATTGCATCATTAGAATAAAGTCCTTATATCAACACTGAAGGGGGTATTAGGAATTATAGTGCATGACATGGAATAAAGTAATAAATAATAGATTAACATGTTAATGCTAATTTACTATATTTATATTATAGTTAGTTATTAGTTATGAGTTAGTTGGTAGTTAGAGATTTGGGTAGTTAATACGTTGAATGGATTTATAAAGCCATTAAATGTAATCATTTGTGTGTTGTTGACAAATGATAAATTTTAAAGTTTGTGTCTTTAGCTCTCTCTTATCACAATTTCAATAGAGGATAATTTAGATTTATGATTTGGATGAGGGGTTTCAAGATAATTGGTTAAGGTAGATGAAGGGTGGGATTATGATGGGAGGAATTGTTGGAAATGAAGGTAATATTGTAGCTTAAAACTTGTAAAACTATGAGATTTTAGATCTAATTAAGTGTTCTTTGTCACAATTCTTTGTGTATGATTAATCTGTTTAGATCAATTTTACCAAATGTAGAAAGAGACAAAAGATTGTAGAAGAATTCGAAAAGAAGATAGAAGTGAAACAACATATACGTGGAGAAACCCTTTTGGGAAAAAAATCCACTAGAATCAATAGTGCTTGTATTATTTAACCTTAGAACAAGATTACAATAATACTATATCAATCCTTGATCGATATGCTTCCTTGCCTTCAACAATCCTTCTTCACAACCTGCAATAAAATCTCATAGAACTCTCATACACTTGCTGCAATTAATAGACAATGATGAGCATGTAAAACTCATAATAGTTGTACAATATAAGAGTATAAATCTTCTCACAAAAATATATGCCTAGATTGGGCAAATAGAGTTCCACAATGTAATCTAAAGTCAAACCAAAGTCTTCCTCAATTTAGGTGCCCCAAATTGAACACTTAACTGAACTTTGGTCAAGAAGATATCATGCAAACTTCACCTCAAATTTGGCACCCAAGAATGGGCCCACTTGACTAAGTCTTGTAAATATCTTTTCATGCAAAAGGTGAACTAAAAGATGCCAACTTGGGCGCCCAAGGTGGACCTAAGTCAATCTTAGTTAATTGAAACATATCTCTCCACCAGTTCATGCAAACATTATGCATGATTGATCATCCCACTTAATTAAAAGTATCTATCTGTTATCTATCATGCAACTGAAGTCATTAGTCATGCAACTAAAGTCAACTAGCATGCAACTCAAAATAACTACACGCAACTGAAGATAATTGAACCATAATTGAACTAAATTGAATTGAACTGATATTGAATTGATACTGAACTAATATTGAACTAATAGTGCCATTCCACTCATGTAAATATCAATCCCTAATTTTTAGGATCAAAACACGCATTACTGAAGTGTTATCAAACCTCCAAATAGTTAACTGAAGCATGGTGGGTTCCACCTTCCATGTGGGCACCCCATGTGATCCTATCTTGTAGGAGCTCTTCTTGGACGTCACCACATGTTCCTATTATTTAGAAATAATCACAAATGTCAATTTACATGTTCATTTCATTCAAATTTAATCTCTTTCTAATCCTAGTGTTGGGGAACACTTTCTAAGGACTTAGGAGATACATGAAATACATTTAGGATTGCAATTAAATGACATCCTATTCCCAACATTCTCCCACTTGACATTATACATTGAAATTATTGTAAACAAGGAATCATTAGTATAAATCAAGTATAGGACTCAAGGCCAATGGCCTTCTTGCACCAAGAGAACTTATCTATAGGAACTAGTTTTGTAAGATAATCTGCAACATTGATCAAAGTGTCAACTTTCTCAATCAATACCTTCCCACTCTCAACCATTTCTCGCACAAAGGGATACTGAACATCAACATGTTTAGTATGAGAATGATACATAGAATTTTTGGCTAAACAAATAACACTGACTATCACATTCAAGTCTAATTTGCTTGCAATTAAAACCAATACCTTTTCCCAAGTCTCTATAACCAAACTGCCTCTTTAGAGGCATGTGTAGCAGCCATGTACTATGCTTGTGTGATGGACAAAGCAACTGTCGGATGCCTCTTACTCATCCAACTAACCACAACTCCAAATAAAGTAAACACATAACCACTTGTTGACCTCTGACTGTCCAGGTCTCCTGCCTATTCTGAATCAATAAAAACCTATATGTCTAATGATTTGTGCATAATATCAATATCATTAGCACCATGATAAACCAAACAGTAATTAGAAGTGCCTCGTAAATATCTAAACACCCTCTTAACATAAGTCCAATGTTCTTTACTAGGGTTAGACATAAACCTACTCAGAACTCCCACTGCTTGGGCTATATTTGGTCTTGTACAGACCATTGCATACTAGCATATGTAATTTAAAAAAATTCCTCATGATCAAAATTAGATTTAGGACCCATGTCTAAACTTAACTTCGTGCCAACTGGTAAAGGAATATTAATTGGTTTACTATCGTGCATGTTAAACCTTTCAAAATAGTATCAACATAGTTGCTTTGAATTAAGCAAAGATTTTTGTTACCTCTATCTCTTTAACCTGCAAACAAATAATTATTTTCATTTTACAACAAAACCATCAGGTTGCCTCAAATAAATCTCCTCAACAAGATACCCATTAAGAAAGCAGTTTTCATATCCATTTTCTCTATCTCAAAATCATAAGCAACAACAATAGATAAAAATAATCTAATAGAAGTTAATTTAGCAACAAGAGAGAAGATTTCATTAAAGTCAACTCCCTCTCTTTGGGAGCATCCCTTGGCTACTAATCTAGCCTTGTACCTTTCGAGAGTCCCATCTGCTCCAATTTTCTTTTTAAAGATCCATTTACAACCAATGGTGTTTCTTCCTTTGGGAAAACTCTCAAGATCCCATGTGTCATAATTATCCAAGGAAACCATTTCCTCATGCATAACTTGTGACCAAATCTTGTTCTCATTTGAAGACAAATCTTCCTTGTAAGATCTAGGTTCATCATTAGTACTCATCAAAGCAAATATACAACGAAAAATCAGGTGGGCTATACCTATCAATGAGATTTCATTATCTTGTGGATCTTCTCAAAGAAGGTTCTTCTTGTTCCTCAATATTCTCATCATGAGCATCTATCTCAGAAATCTATGAACTCTCCTCATTCAATCCATTTAATTTTTCTTCAACATGTGCATCTTCATGCTTCTCAATATTTATCTCGAAATGCATTGTTCAAGAAGTATCCTTCTCCTTTGGTTGTTCTTCTCTAGTATAAGATCTAAATTCCCTAAAAATCACATCTGTAGATAAAGTAATTTTTTGGGTTAGAGGATTCCAAAGCTTGTAACCTTTTACATTTTCACCATAACCTATGAATATTGATTTCTATGCTTTTGGATCCAACTTAGATCGCTTTTCTTTAGGCACATGAACAAAATCCTCACAACCAAAGATCCTTAAATGTGCAACATTAGATTTCCTACCTAACCACATTTCATAAGGGGTTTTATCTTCAATAGATGATCTAGGAGATCTATTGATTAAATAACAAGAAGTACTTATAGCCTCGGCCCAAAGGCACCGATCTAGCTTAGCACTGCTTAACATACTCCCTACTCTTTCCATTGAGGTTCGGTTTATCCTTTTTGCTACTCCATTCTGTTAAGCTGTATATGGAGTAGTTTTTTGTCTCACAATTCTTGCATGCTTACAATAATCATCAAATTCCTTAGAACAATATTCACCACCATTATCTGATCTCAACACTTTTATCTTATGATATGATTGTTTCTCAACTAAAGCCTTAAATTCTTTAAACTTATTGAACACATCAGATTTGTTATGCATAAAATAGAACCAAGTGTATCTTGAGACATCATCAATAAATGTGACATAATATCTAGATTTTCCAATAGAGTCAATATCCACAAGACCCATAACATCTGAGTGAATAATCTCTAATAATCTTTTAGCTTTATTTGTTCCATCATGAAATGAAGATCTAGATTGCTTTCCAAACACACAATGCTCACAAAAATCATTTTTGCCAATATTATAATTAGGAATACCATCAACCAATTTCTTATTAAGAATGGTCTTAAGACCTTTATCACCAATGTGGCCTAATCTATGGTGCCACAACATACATGTATTTTCAGCTTCAGTTGCATTGGTTGATTTAATCAAATTAGAGGTTTTAAGCTTAAACAAAGTCCCAATCTGAGATCCTTTAGCAACCACCATATTCCCTATTCAAATTAGAGGTTTTAAGCTTAAACAAAGTCCCAATTTTATCTCTTCTTTGCCCATAATATTTGTTGTGCCATTATCTCCAAAGAAGACATTCCCTCCATCATATGCAGTATACTTAGTGAATCACTCCTTATTGGGAGTCATATTATAGGAGCAACCTGAATCAATAAGCCAAGAGTCATCACTAACATTTTTACATGAAATGATCAATGCATCATTACCGTTATCCAAGGATTTCTCTGTAGAAGCATCAAAAATCTTTTTCTTTTTCTTACAATCCTTCTTTACATGTCCTGGTTTCCCACGGTTCCAACACTTTACCTTACTCTTACCAGGGGTTTTAGACCTTCTTTTGGACTTACCCTTTCCTTTCTTGTCTCCCTTAGGTTCCTTTTCCTTAGGCCTACCTCTTACAAACAAGGCATCTTGGGATCCCATTTTAGAATTCCTCCTCATCTCCTCTAATAAGAGAGGGAATTATATTGTCCATCTTAGGATCTGAACCACTACCACTGATAGCAACGATTATAGTTTCTCAAGACTCTGGTAAAGAACAAAGTAACAAAATGCATTTATCTTCATCTTCTAGCTTTACATCTACAGATGCTAACTGACTTAGAATCAAATTGAAAGCATTTAAATGATGTGCAATAGAATCACCATCTTTCATCTTTAAATAATACAACTATCTTTTCAAATACAACTTATTAGTAGAACTTTTGGTTTGATAGATATCACCTATCCTCTTCCACAATTTATATGTAGTAGCTTCATTTGAAATATTCAAGAGAACAACATCGACAAGATATAACCTTATGGTCCCTCTTACCTTCTTATCAAGCTTAGCCCAATCCTCATCTGACATCGTTGTAGATGGCTTTGTCTCATTACAAACACCTAACCACTGATCTCTCTCTTCAAGTAGATCCTCCATTTTTAGTTTCCACATATCATAACTAGATCCATTGAATCTTTCAATATCTAAACGAGAAGTAGAACTCATTTTAACACACTTCTTTTACAAATCTGCAATAACACAGTAGTAAAAGCTCCCACCACAGCCAAAAAACTTTCAAAATTTTAAGAGAAAGGCATCCCAAACCCTAACCAACCATTAGCTCTTATACCAAATGTTGGAAATGAAGGTAATATTATAGCTTAAAACTTGTAAAACTATGAGATCGTATATCTAATTAAGTGTTCTTTGTCACAATTCTTTGTGTATGAATAATTTGTTTAGATCAATTTTACCAATTGTAGAAAGAGACAAAAGATTGTAGAAGAATGAGACAAGAAGATATAAGTAACACAACTTATACGTGGAGAAACCCTTTCAGGAAAAAAACTCCACCAAAATCAATACTGCTTGTATTATTTAATATTAGAACAAGATTACAATAATATTGTATCAACCCTTGATTGATATGCTTCTTTGCCTTCAACAATCCTTCTTCACAACCCGCCATAAACTCTCATAGAACTCTCAGACACTTGTTGCAATTAATGGACAATAATGAGCAAGTAAAACTCATAAGAGTTGTACAATATAAGAGCATAAAGCTCCTCACAAAAATCTATGCCTAGATTGGGCAAGTAGAGTTCCACATTGTAATTTGAAGTCAAAGCAAAGTCTTCCTCAATTTAGGCACCCCAAACTGAACACTTAACTAAACTTTGGTCAAGAATATATCATGCAAACTTCACCTCAAAGTTGGCACCCAAAAATGGGCCCACTTGACTAAGCCTTGTAAATATCTTCTCATGCAAAAGGTGTTAATTAAAAGATTCCAACTTGGGCGCCCAAGGTGGACCCAAGTCAATCTTAGTTAACTGAAACATATCTCTCCACCAATTCATGCAAACGAAATGCATGAATATTTATCATCCCCAATTAACTAAAATTATCCACTTATTATTTGTCATGCAACTGAAATCATTAGTCATGCAACTCAAGTCATTAGTCATGCAACTCAAGTCAACTAGCATGCAACTCAAAATAACTACATGCAACTGAAGATAACTGAATTGAACTAAACTGAACTGAATTGATACTGAATTAATACTGAACTAATAGTGCCACTCCACTCATGTAAATATCAATCCCTATTTTGTAGGATCAAAACATGCATTACTGAAGTGTTATTAATCCTCCAAACAATTAACTGAAGCAAGGTGGGTTCCACCTTCCATGTGGGCGCCCCATGTGCTCCTATCTCATAGGAGCTCTTTTTGGACGTCCCCACATGTTCCTATTATTTAGGAATAATCACAAATGTCAATTTACATGTTCATTTCATTCAAATTTAATCTCTTTCTAATCCTAGTGTTAGGGAACACTTTCCAAGGACTTAGGAGATACATGAAATATGTTTAGGATTGTAATTAAATGGCATCCTTTTCCCAATAGGAATATTGAAGGGTTTCAATCTTTTGTTGGCCTATAATCTGTAAGAGAATTTTAGAGATTTTGATTTCTCTAAAGGCCAGAGTTTGGATTAGATTTTTGATGGGATGAAGGATTAATGAGAATGATATTAGGATATTTGATAAGAATTTGATTTGGGATAAGTGGATTTTAGATTGGATCATTGCGATTAGATATGAATTAGATTTTGGATGAAGAGGATCAAGGGTCAAGAACTTAGGATGATTGGATATGATTTTATTACACTTAGGATAGGGTAATTTCCTAAGCAAGGGTTAGAGTTTTAACTTGATTTTTGGATTTAGATCTTTTAGATTAATATATTGATCTTTGGTTATGATTTAGATTTCTATATAATTGAATTTATAGTTTGATTGTATGATTTTATTGATGATTTGGATTAAATATTTTGATGAATGATTAGATTGTAGATTAGATGGCGATAGATGTGATTAGGATTTGATAACTTAGAGGATGGCAAGGATTAGGATTAGAAGATTATGATTAAGAGGATGGATTAAATGGATTGGATTAAGAAGAGGGGATGGGATTAGCAACCTTTGGTTTATGATTTTATTTTTATGGATTTTGAATTTGGATTTAAAGGTTAGGTTTTATTTTGGATGGTTGAGGGAGACAACATTTGATTGTTTTTTTTAGATTGAAGGGTTAATGATTAATTTTGGATGGTTGATAGAGAAGGTTTGATGGTTGATTGTTTTATATTTGAAGGGGAAGCTAAGGTAGCAAAACAATTTTCTACACTAATCTTGAGAAGAGGATAATGCAAAACTTTATAGATATTTTCAAAAGTTACAAAAACTTAAACATAAATATCATGCATACCACAACATAGTGATTTACATGGGGAAAACCCTTTCGGGGGGAAAAACTCCACATTCCAAAACCCTCCCAATATATTATTCAAAAATCACAAATATTACAATATACTTACAGAGAAATAGATTCTCACAGGAGTATCACTAATTAGAGATCCAAATTTGCAACACAACTGCTATTAGAATCTCACAATACATCACAATACCTAATCATAATACACCACCCTCATAAAATAGGGTTTCCTTCTAGGGCAAGTTAATCGAACAAAATATCAACCATCAGATCTGAGACCTAATGATGAATGGTCTAGATTTACAATAATGAAATATACATAAAATTTAGCTTTCAGGGGTGTTGCCCCTAGCCCCCGCTAGGGCATGCGACCCCTAAACCCCTCGTGGGGGGTACCCCCTGCACTTACGTATTAAAAATACCTTGAGTAATTGCAAGGCTAGGACACATTTTCCCAATAAAGGGAAGATAGTGAAAACACACCAAGAATTATAATACCCTATACTTATTCATGTATGTTTGTAGATGATTGCTAGCTCACCAATATGTGTTGTTTAGGCATGGAGTGTAGGGCCTATGTCAGGTCACTAACTATTTTTTATCACCCAAGATTACTTGATAACATGAGGGGAGAGAATGCATAGGCTAATAACCTATTTATAAGGGCATTAGGTGAGTAACTTCCTAGGGCTAGCTGCTTACTGGTGCATTATGATCAATCACACTCAATGTTTCCTATTTAGGATGGACAAGGTTGCCAGGGGTATCCTTTACCCAAGGGTACATGAGGCCTAATTATACGAATGAGAGTCCGTCTACAATAATTTTTCCATTGACAAGTCTAATTCCATTTCACCTTGTCTCCTTATGAAAAGGGGCACCAAGGCTAAGCCAAACATGATGGTTCTCCTTTAAGGTATAGCTTTTTCTCCCCCCCTTTATATACCTTTCCAAAAAATGAGGTTTGGATCATCTCCTAAGGTGATGAAATCCTTAGGAAATCCCACTACAGGAAAGGAAAACCAAGTTCTTTTGATCTATAAAGAGATCTACCCTCAATTCATCTTTTTGGTGGCTTTATTCTATTTTTATTCCCACTATGATTTGTAACCTTTTTTTCCTTTTGATATTTCATGAGCTTCAATTCTTTCAAAGAGGACTAGTTTTGAATGTAATTGCTTGATGCTCTTTCAAATAAATAGCTTCCACAATCCTTTGGGGCTTGTTAGAATGGAAAACAATAGGGTTGCAACACTAGTTGAAGTTGTTGGATCAATATTTGGTAGGTCCCAACCTGCATGAAGGTAAATAGTAGTCAAGGTGAAGCTACATCATTGATTTAATATTAGAGGATCATACGGTGGCATCTCATGACATATGAATGATGTCAGTCTAACAAATTCATAGTGATACACTATTGGATAGAACAATAAATCTTGGTTCTTGTGGTGGGCCTTGATAAATTTTCAATAAATTCAATGAAGAAAGGTGGTAGTGTCAAGGTAAACCCACAATAGTGAGTCCCAAACTTGGGACATTAGATTTTTCAATTTGAGTGGGTTGAAAATTAAGAAACACCTTTGTTTGAGGGTATTCTTTAGATGAAGGTTCCTTCATTTGAAGGTGAGTCAAAAATCACCTTCGAACAAACAACACCTTTGTTCAAAGGTCTAAAATATAAAAATACCCTCGAACAAAGGTAATTTCTATAAAAAGAATTGAAAGGGACGTTCATTTGAAAGTCCATTTGAAGGTCCCTTTGTATTCATTTTATGGAAATTATCTTTGTTTGAAGGTATTTTGTATTTTTTTAGCATGGAAAGGATCTACCTTCATTCAAATGTCCTTTGAACAAAGGTACTAGAAATGACCTTCCCACTTGAGGCCTCAAATTTTCCTCAAAAATTTATATTTCCAACCCTGGGTTGGACCACCAAATGAAATGAAATGAAAAGATAATTTACAAGATTGTAGCCCTTAAAATAAACTTTCTAGAAAGTATAATTTTAGATATATTAAAATTGATTATTATATTCATTTTAAAATTTTTTTAGCGAGCCTGGGCTTTAGTGATCATCAATATTTTTTTTTCACACATGAAAAAGTACTAATATATATATTTTTTAAATTTTAAAAAATATCTATACACTAGGTATTGATATGCTTATTTCAACAAAAAAAGAAGTTAATTTGGATACATTTAGAAAATTTATCCTTTATGCTATAAACCTATGTCTAAATTATAATTAACCTCACTTCAAAAATTAATTAAAAAATATATACAACAAAAAATTATGAAAAATATATATGCGCTAGATATTGGTGTTATGAACCTATGTTTACAAATTTATAATTTAATCCTTTCTATTAAATAGTTATGATGTATGGTATAAACATCACTTTTTAAAAATATTTTTAATTATAATTTTTTTATTATCAAAAGTTACATAAAACATCATAATCTTTTTCTTATTTTTTTCAAAAAATACATTTAAATTTTACATAAAAAATCTCAAAAATCACTGATTTATATCATCTTCAAATTCATAAGAGTTTAGTTGTTATTAGTGTTAGAAAGTGAAATTTTTGTTAAAAAGTTGATTTCAATCCCCACTTTGACCAAAAAGTGGGACACACTATTGTGGAATCACCCATCATTAAAGTTACATGGCACTACCATGTAAACTTTCAAGGTTGTTAATTTGAGAGGAACAAGATGGAACATGACATGCACTTGCAAGAATCTAGAGAGGATTAAGGAAAGCTATCTTGAGATGTATAAGAAATGTGCCATGTATGAAGGGAAGATTTCTAGATGTATTATAAGAGATCAAGGATAAAGCATCAAAATCATTTATCCCATAAGATGATGAATCACGATGAGTCATGGAGACAAATGAAGTAAGATCCTTTAATATAGATTGGATGACACGCACAAGGTCTAAAGACGATGAAATATTAGTCAAACACTATAGTAATCTTATGCATGGAATATTATTGTGAATAAAAGGATAAGAATTAAGAAAGCTTATAAATAGCTCATAATCCATGATAGATTCATGAAGGGAATCCCAAAATAATGAATCATGAGGATCCATGGTAAAATATAAAAGAATGAAGTTCAACCAAAGGGTTGGTAGGTAGAGATGGAAGTGGTAACAAATAATGAAGATCCAAAACTCAATCAAAAATAAAATAAAAGATATAACAATTAGAAATTCAAATTTGAAAATAAGAGATAAAAAAGAGCTAAAACCCTAGAGTAAAATATTAGAGGTCTTTGGGTGTTGGGTTCACCAAAAATACAAGGGAAAAAATCACCCTCATATACAAATATATTTTCATTAAATGACGAGTAATTAATAAAACAGTTAACCAAGATATACGAGCTAGGACTAATAAATGCATTGACTTAAATGTTATAATTCAAAGAAAACAAATAAAGGTACTTGTTCAAAACTCCATGAAGCTATTATTGTGCCACATGTTAAGAACCAATTCATCAATTATTAGTCGCTTTTGATGCTAGATGAACTCTTTTGATTTTGCAAATTTATTCTTTGATGTGAAAGTGATTTGCACAACTATTGATAAGAACTTGGTGTACAGATCTAAACTTTAGTTCATCTCGATGCCTTCAACCTATAACAATTGACTGACAATGTTTAAGAACTTTTGAGGGGTTTTCTAAACAAAGATAGATTCTCTATTAACTAGACCCCAAAGATATCCGATTTAATCATTTTTGAAAATGATCAAAGGCATTAGACAATTATGTAGTAAACTCTATATACTAACAAATCAAATAATGTAATAATAATGCTCCATGAATACTCAAATGATAATACTATAGTTTTCTTAAATAATTTATAAATACTTTGAAATGAATTAAGATTAATCCTTAAACACAACTCTAAAATGACTTTAAAGAAAATTAACTTAAACCCAAATTAAAATATAATTTTTAAAAGTTGAAGTTATTTTACACAGACCAATAAATACCTACCAAGAAAAGGACCAATTCGTAAAAGGGAATGCAAATGGGAATGAATCTAGGTGAAGTGAATTAAAAATTTGTATCACTTGTGTAGCATTCCAAAAGAAATCGTGGTCATCCTCATGAGACGGTCGATTCTATTAGAAAAGGAAAGCTCACGGATAAGTCTTACAAATATTTCTCTAAAATATGATGGGAGGGAGAGTTTCAAAATCTCTTCCAAATCTAGAGTTGGTCCAAACTAAAATCCATGCATGAAAATTAACATAACTTAAAAAACTATAAAACCCACCTTTCTAAAACAACTCTTTCCGGCCTCTCAACAGACCGGCGGCGAAGTCACTACACGATAAACCCAAATTGCCGGCAGATCCACGGAATCTCGTCCATCAACTCAAGATTCTGCCACGCAAGCAAGATCGCACGGTTGAAGTAAATCGTATCTAATACAACTGACGTGTACGTACATACGGGTAACGTATTCTGTTGTGGGCCTTTTTAATTTTTCAGCAAAATAGCCCTAACATTATAGACTAACTGGAATAAAAGTTATAAGTTCAGACAAGATCTGGGCCGTCGGATATTCTAATCGGACGGTTGGGAATCATATTCTGCGTCTCTTGGCGACTAGACTTGTTTGTAAGGGACACCCTTGTTTCTCTCAACATGTCTGACTTTTTTCTGTGATTTTTCACGGCAGTCGGGAGCTGCCCGGAATGTGCAGAGGCGGCCGGAATTTGCTCAATTTTCATGGCGATTTCCCAGCGGCGGCGACCGGAATAGTGAGAATGGAGTTCTCGCCGTAATTTTCCACGCCTTCCCAACATTGTTTTATGTTCTAAACGACCAAGTTATTTTAAGGAAATTAAAAAGAAAAAACGAATTACTTTTTATAGATATTTTGTATTGATTTTTTTTCTTTTAACTAGACATGCATTAAGATTATAACAAACTGAAGCAGCTGTTTATATTTTGATAGAATATTCACTGTTGAAATCATAATTCATTGATCACTTGCGGCGCCGGTGAAATTTCGTCTGTGGACTATTGTGATGAATTATTTTCTTCTTCTTTACTTTGTTTTTTTCACCAAACTGAAATTTCACCGAAATTCACTATTTTATGAGCAAGGAGGGCGGAATTAGGAGGTCTTGATGAGTTTCGCCGTTAAATTTTTTATGTATGGAGTTTTTAGGTAAACTATTTTTGCCTTTTCAATCTTTTTTGTCGGAAGAGTGAAATTTCACCTTAAAAATTGTAATTCTTCTTTAAAGAGTAAAGAGGGTAAATTATTTTGCTTTTCTTTAGTGTTTTTCGTTTTCTGTGAACTGGAATTGTGACCGATACTTTATCAGTTGGAGGTTAAAAATTAGGTCTGGATAAGGTGGGCAGTTTAATTCTTATGTTTGAAGTTTGTAGGTAAATTATTTCTCCTCCTTTTTTTTTTTCCGTTTGAATTTCACCGACTAAATAATTTTTTACCGGTCTTAAATATTCGAAGTTGGAAATTAGGTTTGGATCAATTTGGTTGTTAAATTTTCTTCCTTGGAGTTGTTGGATGAATTATCTCTTTGTCTTTATTTTTTCTTTGTGAATGAAAAGGGTGAAACGTTTTCCGCAATATTTACCTGCAACTCACAATAATGTGTTCCACTTACCTTTTTTTTGCAATTTTGGGGCTTTGCACTTCAAAGTATGGCGGAGGTTAAAATTTGAGTTGAGCATTCCAACATTGAAACGTAGGTGATTTAGCTTAGAAATTCAAATAATCGAGGGTTACTAGATTTTTTGAATTTGGTTAATTATTTTTAATTATTTTAGGCTTCAAAGTGGGCACACTATTATGGTTTGACACATATTCTTTTGAGTTTGAGGTTGAAAATTAGGAGATTTTGATAAGTTTTGTCATTAAATTTTCATTCTTAGAGTTCTTATTTGGAAATTTCTGCACAAAATTGGGGATTTCGTTCCAGTTCTGCTGGAATGTTGCTGCACCTTTTCTGCTGACTGTTTTATAAAAATAAAAGTATACGCCGTCTTATGGAAGCCTGTTTGGAGTCTAGAATCTTTAGATTCTAATTTGTTTCGTGGCAGCTTGTTTGGAGCTTAAGTTTCTAATTATACATTGTTTTATGGCAGCCAGTCTGGAGCTTAGGTTCTTTTTAAGAAGACTTCTGCCACCATTTGTAGTCTGCTTGTTGTTTTTGGAATAAGCAGTTTCAGGTCAGTACAAGTCATGGAACCCTGGTGCACTTCACATTTAACTGAAGTGAATAATCAATGGTCTTAATTCGTAAGCTTTTGACTCACAACTAAAGTTTGCATTTCTTTTTTAGCCAAAGCATGTGATAGGTAGTAAGGAATTTGAGCCCTCGAACAAAATCAAATCAAAGACGAGCTAACAGACATATAGTTACGATGGCCACTGAAAATCCAATGAGATTGATTAATAGTGGAGATGGAGCAAGGAACTGGTCTACAAGGAGTAAGAATTTAAGGTTTGCGTCATTTGGTGATGGAGCAGAGGAGGAATTAGGTTCGCTACTGAAAGGGCAGAAGTTTGGTAACAGCAGACAAGTGATTCCCAATCGAAGTGGAAGTGCACCGCCAACTGTTGAGGGATCACTGACATCCTTAGGGGGCCTCTTTCCTCACCAAAACTCAAGCTTTGAATCAAATTGGGATGGAGTTGGTGATGCTGTTGAAAACTTGCAGTTGGAAGATCAACTTCGAGGAGATCCAGGATATTTAGCCTATCATTATTCGCAAAACTTAAATCCCAGACTTCCACGGGGAGAGAATCGCCGTTTAGCACATAATCTAGGTGCTCTAGGTAACAAGCAGAAGTTGAGATCTTTTGACGACAGTAACAGCAGGTCATTATTCTCATCTCGACCTGTTCTTCCAACACATAAAGAGGAACCTGAGGAAGAAAGGTATCCTGGTGTTAATCCCAGGCAATTCTCCTCTGAGTGGTTGGAAACAGGTTCTGATTATTTTGCCGGTACATCTTCATCATTGTTGGGAGGCCGCCCTAAAAGCTTAGTAGATTTGATTCAGGTAAGTTTTTTTCTGCTTATTTAAGAATAATTTTTTAATGGAAAATTGTCATTTGACTGCTTCAGTTTCACCAATGGGTTAACTATTGTAACTTGTATATTTATTTTCATATGCAAGTAATAGGTGCTGTGATAAAAATTCTGTGGTGCTTTGAAGAGCGATGATAACTTTTGAATGCAAAATTGTTCTGCTAACATCATTATATTGCCTCAGTCCTCATGGTAGACCGAGGCATGAACTTGAAAGGCTTCAGCCTTTCCTATGCTGTTGCTACTCAAATTTTGTAATTCAGCTAACATGTTGCTGAATGCAGATATATGTTTATGATGTATTCATTGTAGTGCTGGGCTGTCTCTATATGTTCAGTATATTGTTAGCTTATCTATCTATGTGGTGCTAATTTATGTTTCTCTGTTTTGTTTTGTCATAGATTAACCTTGTCTACATATGGTGCTGTACATCTCTGTACAGCAGCATTTACTGTTTTATTAGATCTCAGCTTGGTTTGTTTGAGATGTAAACAAGGAAGAGAATTACCAACATCTAAAATAGTTTCTCTGGAAGACTTGGTTTGTCAGAGGAAATTGGTTCAACTTATCTGAGCAAGTCATGCCTCTGTATTGACTTTCACTTCAGTATCTTTATATAATTGAGTGATTCTGAAGCACGAGTTTCAGTAATTCATGGTCACTCTAAAGTTACTGTAGTAGTCATATCTTTGTAGTGGTTAGTGAAGTTCTTATTCCAGGCCTTAATTTTAAAAGATCATGTTTAGGAACTTAAGAAGTCAAAAATAAAAGTTTGCACTGCAATTTTGTTTCCTACCATAGGTTTCTGTGCAAGTCTAGAGACATAAGACAACTTTTCAGTTCCCTACTCGGTTTGATGAAGTTAGGTTTTTTAGCTCTATTTGACTCTACTTGTCAAAGGCAAGCCTGCTTTTTTTTGTAAAGCTGTTGAATCTGTGTCTTGTGAGGTGCAGCTTCAGATGTAAACTTTTGTGCATTCAAAAGGAGATATTTTTCTGTAACATTGTT
Organism: Sequoiadendron giganteum; assembly: GCA_007115665.2. Classification (NCBI taxonomy): domain Eukaryota; kingdom Viridiplantae; phylum Streptophyta; class Pinopsida; order Cupressales; family Cupressaceae; genus Sequoiadendron; species Sequoiadendron giganteum. Next base: position 27,540,238 of record CM021103.1, on the reverse strand, counting down.
GCAAGAATGAGAATCGGGAACCACAAAGTAAAAAAAAATTGTGACAAGAAATGGGGTTTGGAGTAGGTTGCACAGAAGGAATGGCCTAGCAACAGCTTTATGCACATGTGTTTAATGTAAATTTCTGAGACCTGAAGCAGCATTGCAACACCTGAGATGACTTAGAAATGATTAAAAAAGAAAAAAAAAAAAAACAGGCCACAACTACTGTTGAAAACTTGAAATGTTGCTGTTGCTGTGGGAAAACACAAATTCTGTAGCAGCCAAAGAAGCTGTTTGGATTGTGATCACAATAAAGGCTATTTCAATGCACAACAACTGGCATCCATTGCATTTCATGCGACATAGGTTTTCAAAAATGGGTAAATCCGATTGTCCTAAGAATCAAGACATTACAAAAATATATGACCCAGCTTACCAATCTACCATCGAGGGTAGAAAAAATACCCTAGTTATTGGTGTCAGATGAGAATCTGTATATCATCAACAGTGAATAGACCTTGCTGGAGTTATTATAAAGAATAAACCAACAGTGAATGTTACAGAACAGTGGAGAGCTTAGTGATAAAGATCTATCTTGTGAAATGCTAAGGCTTATTAGAGATTTTAATGATGGTCTTGGAACTGCTTATATTCGAGACAATTGCCCTTTTTTCTGTCTAGTTAGTTTAGGCTTACATGATTATCCCCAAGATGTCCAGGTAAATTGTGATTGAATATATTATTATGTTTTGGGTTAGATTACCATTATATGAGAACATGAAAGGGGATTTTATAGGGACCTTGTGTACAGTTTTTGTCTTGGAAATGTCTACATTAAATTTAAAGAAAATTAAATACATCAACATTGTGTGCATAATCAGCATTAAAAGTTTATAGGTTAAGGGTTAGGTTTGGAGGGGTGCGGGGAGTGGGGTGGGCTGTTGTAGATGGTTAGAAATATGTTGGGTTAGTTTGGCTTAAGTTTTTAATTTTTATTTTTCCTAATTTTTCATATTTTCTTTTAAGTTCCAGAAGAGTCATAACAGGAATGTTTGGGAATGGCTAGGTCCTTACATGGTGGTCTCAAGTACATTTCCAAGGGGAATCAGACCTCTGGTCAGAGCCAGAATTGGACCTGTTGAGGTACAGGGGTAGTTCTGAAGAATCCTAAAATGTAGCTTTTGGAAGGTATTGGGATAAGCTTGGGTAGGGGATTTTAATTTCTAAAAGTTTACTGGTGATTTTGTTTTGTTTTAAAAGATAGACCCTGGCAAACCATATATATAACTAAGTTACCAGTTTGGGTTTAGGTTCAAGGGTTCGGTGCGTGGGTTTGATCAAATTTTTTTTGGGGTTGGGTTCGTTTTAGGTTCATTGATACAAAAACATATAAAAATCAGAAATACATACATATTTGTGACAATAATTAAGTTCAAAATACACTACCATATTAATAGTCAAATAACATAGCAAAATACACCTCCATATTAATAGTCAAATATTAGTCAAACTCGAATGTCATGACATATATTAAAGTTACAAAATAATAATGTCTAGTGTCAACAATCAGCCATCATTGATCAAATATCATATGGGTTGTCAAAAATATCATCGCCATCCATATTAGTGATGTATGTAGTGGTAAATTAGAAGACCCACAAATAGTGCTAGTGGCAATGGCACTAACACTAGCACTAGCACTAGCACTCTCATGCTCACGAGTTAGCTCATAGTCATCGTCAACATCAAGTGCATCAAAGTGGGCAGTAGAAGCATCCAAGTCAATATGCTTTGGCTCGATATCCCACTTCCTTGTGTCCCCTTCTTTGTAGCCACTTTGTTTGTGTGTAAGGAGCCGTGCAAGTTTGAATGCACATACGCTAAGTCCTCTTCCTTTTTTGATTGTAGTCTATTGCGCTTTATTGAGTGGATGAAGGAGTATGTGCTCCAATTTCTCTCAGATGAAGATGAACTAGCAACCTATTAAGACCAAATTAGAGAGTTAAGAGTTACAAAATTAAAAAATTAAAATATGAATAAAACTTAAAAGACAAGAGTTTTTAATAAAATTTACTTGCGATAAAATTTTGATCACAAGAAGTTGTAGGTATGTGTATGCTTGGCCATGGAAATACCACCAACTATGAGCATTGACCATATACTTGTCTCAAAGAGTATCAAGACCACAATCATTGCCTTGTACCCTTGAGCCACTTCAGCATCTCTATATGGGGCAACTCTTGTTGTCATAGAAGGAGCTGAGCACTATAGTATTTGGGACTCAATGCAAAGGCAAGAAGATGCATCGGAGTGGTCATTTTGTTCCATCTCTCTACAATGATATTGTGTAGTTTTTTGAAATTTTTTTCTTCAATATCTTGCTCTTTTGCATTTATGATGACTTTCTTCTTTTCAATCAATGAGTCGATGCCATCATATACCTCCCCCAAACAAGGCCTATCCATTTATGTATAATGAATCATGCTCAATATGGGCTCAGTAAAATTGAGGAGATACTCAACATGATGCCACCAAATGTTGTCTAGGATCATTTGCTTAACCTTTGCTGCCCTTGTAACTTGCTAGATTGCCTCCATATGGATTGATTTGGGCTGATGACCATGTTAGAAAGTGCGTCATGAACCTTCACAAGTCATCTTAACACAATTGTGTTGGAAGCAAAATGGGTCCTAGCAACCTATTTGAAAATCAAAATAAAAAAATTAAACTTACAAAAATAAAAATTGAAATAAAATTAAAAAGTTTACTAAAGTGAAACATGTTTATTATTTAACTTACCTTCAACAACTCCAATTTTGAGAATGTTCTAAATATGCCTTGTGACATATGGTGGTTGGTAACGAACGTTTGGATGTCTTCGGCCTCAGCATACACCTATTTGATCCAATTAATTTTGGTGCCATTTTTTGTAGCATTAGGTTGAGGGAGTGGACAACACAAGGTGTCCAAAAAATGTGTGAAATGACACTCCTCAATCAATAACCCAATAGCCCTACAATTTTTTGCATTGTCTGTTATAACTTGCACAACATTTCGAGGGCCAACTTCATCAACGGCTTGACATAGAATGTTAGCAATAAATGCACCATCCTTCACCTCTTCTTCACAATCCATTGCTCTCAAAAACATTGTCCCTTTAGGGTACATTGCAATAACATTGATCAATGGGCATTTTTTGCATCTTTCCATCTATAAAAAACGATGGACACCCCGATTTGGACCCATGAATCTCTTATGGGCTTCAAGGAGTCCTTGACAATTTTCACCTCTTTATCCAATAAGGTGCTATGCACCTTCCTGAAACTCGATCCCTTATACCCTTTTGGAGCCTCATTAGTTTTTACCAATACAGTGAGCGAACAACATTGAATGCCAATCCATTCGCATAAACACATCTCGCTATGTCTTGATTGGCTTTCTCTCTAGCCTCATTCTAAAATGCCATTTTCAATGGTCCCTTTGATCTCTTATGTGTAGAGGCGACAGGTTGCTCTTCAGGTACGGACATAAATGGATGGCTCTTTGCAGCTTGAAAATGAGAAGGAAGTGTAGCGGCTTCATCCCTCGAGATCCTTTCCTTAACAAAGGATGATTTGATTTATGGCCTATTGCTTGGTCTGCTTTTTCTTGCTCTTCAATATATGCCAACACTTGTATTTCTGGAATGCCATGACTGTCTTTTCTTGGACAAAATTTGATGCCTTGTTCAGGGATCTTGCACAAATGGCCTTTCACTTGACTGTATGAGCTCAAATTACTAACTTTACAATGATCACAAATCCAAACATAATCTTCACCTCCTGGAAGTTGTTGTACCATTTCAACATATTCCCAAAGGGAAGAGTTTGGGTCTATTTTGAAGCAGGATTGGCTCGCAGAGTTAAAAACAGCTGTCATTGTCATACCTAAGACAACAAGTTTAATAAATAATGCATTCGAAGAATTGAAACAAATGAAATTTGAAAACAGATATATATATAACTTAATAGTTAATTAATTTAAAAAAATTAAGCATGTGTTATAGATACCTAGAAGAATGAAAACAAACCAAAAACTTCAAAATAAAACAAGAGAATTCATTTATAAAAAAAAATGTAGAAAAAAAAAAACCAAAAACTTCAAAAAACCTGCCTCTTTTGAAGAAATCTTCCTCTACGATCTCCTTGACAACAAACAAACAATTGCAAATGCATAGGAATAGCACAACAACCAGCTTGGAGCATTCAACAATCAATCTTCAACTCTATCCGTGCAATGTCAAGCAAGAAAGTAAGTTCAACAATGGAGGATTTTTTTTGTTTTTCATTCACAATATGAAAAATGGGATTGTTTTTGCCTATTAGATGTTTTGTATCTCACATTTTAGGGTTTGGTGGGCGAATTGGGATTTTTAGAGTAAATAAAAGTAAAAATAAAATAAAAAAAGCTGAAATTGATTGGCTGGGTGCATGACTGGCTGAAAATTGGCATGGGTTTGCTCAGGTTTGGCTGGGTGGGACCCTATCTGAACCCACAAGTGACTGAAACCAGACCTCGAACTCGGACTGCGAACTTGGTCAGACCGGTCCCGGGGTCTCCTTAGGTTGAACTGGTAACTTAGATATATAACTATAGGATTTTGTGGTAGGGCTTCTAAGCTTGATTTGATTTGTTTGGGCTTGAGTTTTGGATAAGCATTACCATTTGCAAACTCAAATTGGTTTTCCAACAAAGTAGAAAAGGCTATAATATTTTGTATTATTCCATGACTTTTACTATATTAATTCTTTCTATGCCATATAGTAGTAGACCATGTAGCTGAAGAAAGCTCCATAGGGTGAATTTTGAACACTACCTGTTTTGTAGCCACCACTTTCCTGGTGTTTTTTTTAAGTATAATGATTGCGAAAATCCTTTTAAATGATCTAGGTTGCCAGAAAAGCTTAGGGGTCTGGGGTTTTACAGTTGCTCTGGAAAAGGGTTGACCATAATGTCATCTCTCCTTTTCCTGCGTTTTTGCTCTGTAAAACTTATTCCAAGAACACTTACCTATTTTGTAGATGCCACCTTCCTGGTGTTTTTTGTATGAATAATGATTGTGAAAATCCTTTCAAGTGATCTAGGTTGCCAGAAAAGCTTAGGGGTCTGGGGTTTTACAGTTGCTCTATAAAAGGGTTGATCATAATGTCATCCCTCCTTTTCCTGCGTTTTTGCCCATGCTTTGTACCATGAAGTTGCTTTTACCTGCCCATTTTAGCTAATCTCTGCTTTTTTAAAAATTTGTTGAAGCACAAAAATGCAAATACATTGTAAGATCAAAGATCTGAAATAATATGATTCTTTAGCAACAGAAGTATTCATTGATCTTCCAATTGATTTGGAGTTAGCAATTAATGTAGCATCAGGGGGTGAGAGTGGCAGTTGCTTTCCTGAAGGAAGTCTGTCTATTGGCAATAGTCATGAAGATCCTGAGAACTTCAATTATGTAGTGCTTCAACATGATCATGAATGTGTACTATTAGATTGTTAGGTGTCATTTAGTGAGTATGATACATTGATAGGTATTTTGAACATCTAAAACAATGTTTCTTAATTGTTGAAGTAATTTAAATAGCCTTTTGTTCTTCAAATTTATCAAATTTTATCACTTTCCAGTCTTTATTTGCAAAAAAAAATATATACTTAAATACATTATTATGTGATATTGTATATATTTTTTTCCTCTTATATATTTGTTAAATGGATTGTTCCATGCTCTATTGTATCTGGGGGTTCTCAAGGCTTGCTGTATCTAGGTTTCCGTTTCTGTTTGGAGTGATTTAGTTTATAATGAATCCTAATAGTTAGAATGTCACATAAAGAAATTTTAAACTTATGAAAAGCATGGTGAGCATTTGCTGAAGTTATATATAATGAGTTGGAAGAATTGTAATATTTGACATGTGTGACTGTTCTACTGAAATATTACATTCACTAAATATAATGAAGTGGGGTACAACTGAAAGTTTAATCAAAGATAAAGATTTGTTCTTTATCTTTATTTTTCTATGATATTTTGTTTGTGGCATGGAAATGAGTCTGATGGGGACCTAGCATTCCTTGGTTCAATTTCATTCAGAAATTATTTTAACTAAATACTAATTAGTGCTTTTTCTTTTACAGGAGGACTTTCCTCGAACACCATCCCCTGTATATACACTTTCTCGTTCCTCAAGTCGTGCAGCTAATGATGAAGGAATTGATGCTAATTCTTCTTTGGAAGCTCTTATGTATATTAGAGAATCTGCCATGTCTTCTGTTAAGGGGTCTGAACTCTCATCTACACGCCCAGGGTCCCGTTCAGCAACACCTACTCCTAGTGGAATACACATCCTCAATGTTGGTTCAACTAGTGATTCTCATCCTGCTGCTCCAGTTGCAAGAATTCCATCCCCAGATTCATCAATGGAAAGCACAAAGTCAGGCAGCCAAGGAGAAGCTTTGATAGATGAGATTGCAGGTTTAACAAGTGGTTCAGTTGTTGGTAACTCAGAGCTAAAAAATACAATGTTTAGTGCTGTGAGCACATCTGATGTATCAAACCTTGCAGAAACATTACAAGGCTTCAATATTGGTGATGTGCATAATGTAGAAGACAGTTCTCAGAAAAAACAGCAGCAATTGCAGCAGGAGCAGGATCAGGATCAGCCTCATCATTATAATTTGGCACAAGAACAATATCAGCGTCAGCAGCGGGTTCTTCACGTTCCTTTGGTTCAAGGCCAAGTTCAATCCCATGCTTCAACACAACTTCATCATCAACAATATCAACATCATTCTGGCATTGATTATACTGTGCGGAATCAATCTAAATTTGGTGCACCGAATATGATGCAAGGCTCAGCTGTGGGGCTTCAACCAACATTTCAACCAAGTACACCACCTGCATTGCACCCGTATCCAGCTGCTTATTTGGCCTCTGGAAATCCATATTACCAAAATGTACAATCTGCTTTCTATGCTCCACAGTATGGCATAAGTGGTTACCCTATGAATGCTGCTGTTTTTCCATCAATGATTTCGGGATATCCTCATGGTTCTATGCCAATGGCATTTGATAATACAGCAGCGGCTGTTGCTGCAAGCATGAATGCACGGGCAGCTGCCACAGCTTCACCTGGAGGGATGGGGATTGGTGTAGATATGCAGCAACTTTATAAATTCAATGGCCAACTTGGAGCAACATTGCAACCATCCTTTACAGACCCTACATACCTACAGTATATGCAGCGATCATCTGAGGATGCATACAATTCTTCAATGCTTGGTGATTCTTTATCAGGGAGAGGATTCATTGGTGGAAGTCAAATGGATGCCCTTGAGCTACACAAAGCCTCAATACTGGGCTATGGTAATGAACACAAATCTCAGTTCACAAGAAGTGGAGCATTGGGTGTACCAATCGCTGGCAGGAGTGGTTCTGTAAGTCCTGCATATTATGGGAGTCCTCCTAATCTGGGCTTTTTGATGCAGTATCCTAGTTCACCATTGGCAAGTCCAGTACTTCCAGGATCTCCAGTAATAGCAGCAAGCCTTCTGGCAAGACCAAATGAGAGGAACCTTCGCCTTCCACTAGGATCAAATAGGGTAACAACAATGGGAGCTTATTCTGGATGGCAGTTGCAAAGGGGAAATGAAAAGTTGGATGACGTGAAATGCTCTTCATTTCTTGAGGAACTGAAGAATAACAAAACTCACAGATTTGAGTTATCAGATATTGCTGGACACATTGTTGAGTTCAGGTGAGTCTTTAGTATGTTATTAGTTATATATTATTTTTTTTGTCAATCTGATATTATTAGCAAGGCTTTACATTTCCGTTGAAAAATACACTATTTTCTTGTTTGGTATCAGTGCTGATCAACAAGGAAGCCGGTTCATACAGCAAAAATTAGAAACTAGCAACACTGAAGAGAAAGCATTAGTTTTCCAAGAGGTGTTGCCACATGCATCTACACTGATGACAGATGTGTTTGGTAACTATGTCATACAAAAGGTAATGGACCAGTGGCCTTCTCGAACAAAGCATTTCTGGTTTAGAGATTCTATTTTTCGTTAAATAATGGTTGAAACCGTTTAGCTAGTTGTGCAATATTTATTTTCAATCAGCGAGGCATGTTTTTGCACATTTTCAGAATTTGGAATTTTCCTGCATGCTATTAGATTTTAATTATTTAAGAAAACCATTTGCTTATAAATTTCAAATGTAGGCATTGATGAGTTAGTTGATCTAATCTCAAGATACATATTTTCCTGCAGTTTTTTGAGCATGGTACAGATCAACAAAGACAGGAGCTTGCAAATCAGCTTGTTGGCCATGTCCTGAATTTAAGTCTTCAGATGTATGGTTGTCGTGTAGTACAGAAGGTAAGCCAGATGCCATCAATTTTTATAATAAGCTATAAATTCCGAAGCATATAGGTTTTCACCATTTACATTCTAATTAGAAAAGCTCATTAAGTTGCAGTTGCATGTTTATCTTTTTGGAAATTATGGAGTCTTGACGAATGGAAAGAATCAATGTGTGCTTTCTGTTTTTATGTTTAAAACCAGCTAATGCTCTTGAAGAAAACATTCTTCTCAACTTCAAGTGTTGTAAATCATGTAATGAAAGAAGCAGTTTTTTAGTTTGCATAATTTCTTTTAATTCCAAAATAACAATGGTTTTCGATTCTAATAAGAAAACAGATAGACTCTCCTTATAAACATGTAGCTAAAAAGGACACTAAGGAAATATGGTGGTGCACCCCCCTCGCCCATCTTCCTCCTCTTCCTTTGCACCAGCATTTCATGTGTAAAAGTTAATACAGATGGGGCTTCTCGTGGTAATCTTGGTTTTGCTGTTGTTGGGGGTTTAGGTCGGAAGATGAATGGTGATTTAGACTCCTCCTTTTGGTGGGCTATGGTTGGGACTACTAAAATATTTTGATGCTTGGCTATATGATGTGGGTTTGGGCTTGCAGCTTCTTATTGTCTTATGAGGGTGATCATTGAAACAGATTCTCAAATCCTTGCTACTTCTCTTTTAAATAAGAACATAAGGGATTGGAAGTTAAAACAGGTGATCTTTGATATTTGTTGGCTCCTTGATCCACATAGCATCCCGGGTCATCGAAGTGACAGTTTTGAACGGAATTATGAAAATTCCCAATTATCCACATTTTCATTGTTTTGCTTTTTCAGGGCTCCTCAGTGTATAGTTTTGTGAGGCACCAGTTGGAGCATAGTTGGAGCATGTTTACACTATGCTCCAACCCAGATTAATTAGATTGTGACCTAAGCTTTTCAGTGCATGTATGAATTTTGAATTTCGAGTAAAATGCTAGTAGTTATGACTTATGACCCCAACAAGGAGGGTACCAAAATAAAATTACTCCAGCAAACATTGCCAGATTTCTAATTAGTAATTAGTTCTCTCATCTGTTTGTCTGTTTCAATTTCCAAGGAGGACATGGGCCACTTCCAACTTTAGCAACACTTTTGTTCTTACCAAGAACCTTAATTTACTATTTTTAGTAAGTTTTCTGTTTTTCAATTGTATAGCTATATAATAGCCGAATTTGAAGCTTATAATAGCAAAGAAGACGTGCATCTCTCCTACAGAATTTTACCCATTCTGTATGTGCTATCAGTTGAAATACAGATCATTTTATTAAGCTATTAAGTAATTATCAGTTTTATGGATATTGTTCAGTTGCTGCTTATAATATATTAATTTCCTCGAATGGTGTATTATACCCTGAATTACTAGCTCAATTCATATCACTATTTGAAAGATACCTGAGTATTGCACGTGCTACATCCCTTGGGAGGCAAACAGAGCCATGGGCGTCCTAATCTAGAAGGTGACATCTCTCAATTCGGGTCTGGATTTATTTTTTGAATTGGTGATCCTCAAGCATTTTCTTTTTTGAGCTGGCAACACTCAAGATTCAAACGTTTGCACCTGCTTGGAATGGGTTGGCAAAGCTTAGTATCTTCCTAGGAAGTCTTCTTGCTATTATTAATGAAGGAAATGTATAATATTCTAATTCTGTTTTGGATGTAGGGGATCTCCTCTAACCTTTCCTGTGACAGATTTTAATAGAATACATGCCCTAGGTTAATGGGGTGGCTAGTCTCCCATGTCCTTCATGTCTCATCATAGCATTGCAATCACTCTTTCCTTGTTCTTGCATGCCACCCCACTTCTATCATCACTATCTTGCTGTTTTACTTTTGTCATATGTGATGATCTAGGAAGCTTATGCGTGAAGCTAACATATTGCTTTATGCAAGGTCACCTCTAAATTTTCTATTTTCAACATTCCAGCTCTGATGCCTTAATGCTGTTCAGTGGCTACAGTGTGTTGGTGGTCTGTTGCAATGGTTCACCATTCCTTTGGATGGTGAGCAATGGCTACGGTGTGTTGATCTGTTGCAATGGGCTACCCTTGCTGCGAATGGTGATTGCTGGTCTTATGACAAACTGGAGAGCTTTCCAGTACGATGCTTTTGAAAGGAAAGAGGTAGGTAGCAGATTGAGGCTTTTTCTTGCTTATGAATTAGTTCAGGTTGGCCTTTCAGCTTCTAGTTTCTCAAGCCTTTTCTTTTTAAATCCTTTCTCTCTATTTGCATTAATGGGGCATTCCTAGTTATGGGAGACCCTTGTCCAATGGTGGGTAAGAAAGCAATTATTGCTTCTAAGGAAGTCAATTCTGTCAATACCTGTGCCAAGGTTCATGTTTGTACTTCCAGATCTTTGGCTAACTAATCTGCTGGAGCCTCTGCTAATCCTTCCAAAAAAGCCATACTTAATACTAAGGGACGTTTCCAAAAATGGCTGGAAACACATCATGTTGTCCCCCTTGCTATTGGTAGTAAGGTAATTAAAAATGTGGGTGTTCTCATACTGTATAAGCATTCCAAAAAGCCCATTGCTCTCAATGTGTCTTGTTATTTTTATCTTTGTTTTGAATTTTCATGCCACAAGGTAATATGATCTCTATGAGCTATGTTTAGATGTTAAATATTTGGACAATTCTCTTAATAGTGTTGGTCTAGTTAGCATCTCAAAACATTTTAAGGATTATGGTTATAATCGGTATTTTTGGTTTTGTGCCGGTGATGATCACAGGACAAATAGTTTTCCACTTTGGGATATTTGGGTTTACCTAAAAACTTGGATTAGTGTTTCTGCAACCTGTTGGAAGGCTGCTAGACTGCTATTCTGATTTTGTATGGTTTGTAGCTTTGTACTGAATATGTGATCTTCCTTCTGTTTCAATAAAAAAAGAAGACAACAGATAGACTGGCTTTTTCCTGCTTATGAATTAGTTCAGGTTGGCCTTTCAACTTCTAGTTTCTCAAGCCTTCTCTTTTTAAATCCTTTCTCTCTATTTGCATTAATGGGGCATTCCTAGTCATGGGAGACCCTTGTCCAATGGTGGGTAAGAAAGCAATTAGTGCTTCTAAGGAAGTCAATTCTGTCAATACCTGTGCCAAGGTCCATGTTTGTACTTCCAGATCTTTGGCTAACTAATCTGCTGGAGCCTCTGCTAATCCTACCAAAAAAGCCATGCTTAATACTAAGGGACGTTTCCAAAAATGGCTGGAAACACATCATGTTGTCCCCCTTGCTATTGGTAGTAAGGTAATTAAAAACGTGGGTGTTCTCAGACTCTATAAGCATTCCAAAAAGCCCATTGCTCTCAATGTGTCTTGTTATTTTTATCTTTGTTTTGAATTTTCATGCCACAAGGTAATATGATCTCTATGAGCTATGTTTAGATGTTAAATATTTGGACAATTCTCTTAATAGTGTTGGTCTAGTTAGCATCTCAAAACATTTTAAGGATTATGGTTATAATTGGTATTTTTGGTTTTGTGCCGGTGATGATCACAGGACAAATAGTTTTCCACTTTGGGATATTTGGGTTTACCTAAAAACTTGGATTAGTGTTTCTGCAACCTGTTGGAAGGCTGCTAGACTGCTATTCTGATTTTGTATGGTTTGTAGCTTTGTACTGAATATGTGATCTTCCTTCTGTTTCAATAAAAAAAGAAGACAACAGACAGACTGGAATCTTGTTTTCTCAATTATTTTTTTTGAAAACTTAGAATAGCCATGTCACAGCGCAATTAGTACATGCAGAATCTGAAATCTTTTTTTGTAAAGTAATTGTTTTATTGCTAATCATATCTTGATATTATTGAATTTTAATCCAGGCACTCGAAGTAGTTGACATAGACCTGCAGATGCAGCTGGTTTCAGAACTCGATGGAAATGTCATGCGATGTGTGCGTGATCAGAATGGAAACCATGTCATACAAAAATGTATTGAATGTGTGCCTACAGACAGAATACAATTTATTATTTCCTCATTTTATGGTCAAGTTGTAAATCTTTCTACACATCCCTATGGTTGCCGTGTTATACAGGTGATCTACTTTGGATGATACATTTTCCCATCGACCATTTATTTCATTTCATTTCAAAATGATATGTAAGTGTACCTGTTTGTATGACTGGAAACAGAGGGTTTTAGAGCATTGTACAGAGGAGCAAAAGGAACACGGGATAATGGAAGAGATCTTGCAAGCTGCTTGTAGCCTTGCGCAAGATCAATATGGAAATTATGTGGCACAGGTATTTCAGATTCAGTGAATGGCAATTACTTTCTAAATTTTTTCCCATTATAATACTCATCAGTATTCTTTATTAGTTTAGATTAGTTTGTGATGGTGGTAATAATGAAGGAATCTATATCTTCTGTATCCTCTGAAAAAGTTTGTGCATATGATCTTGAATGGACTATCGATGTGGTATATATCATGGACAATATTTTTTGACTATACATGAAGATGAATTCTTGGAATTGAAATGAGAATTAGCTTGAATGTTTATTTACATTTTTTTTGGAAGCAGAATGATTTGGAAATTTTCCTTTGGCAGAAGTTTCTGCAATGTAAATTATCATACAATAGTTTCATATCCATAAATACCAAATTCTAACAGTCCACTGTTACATACCACAGCATGATTCAAGTTTGTAAATTTTTTGTTTTTCTTGTTTTGAAGTTAAAATTATTACCATCTTGCCCTTTTTCTTTGTTATATTTCATTGGGGTTATCCTTTATATCTTTTGTGGGACTTGGGCATCTTTTGTAAAAAGGTAGTTGATTTAGTTTTTCATTTACATGTTTTTGTCTTTCATTTCTTTTCAAATTAAATTTGCTTCTCTTTTCACCCTTTGATAAGCGTTTTCCTTTACTTTTCGCACTTATGTAGGGTACTATAATGTTTATAATTATTGGTTTCCACATAAATGTAACTTAATATAATGAATATTTTTTGAAATTAATTTCATATCTTTGCATACCTGTACTTAAAAACATGACATGGTTCAGAAAGACTGAAAGAAGAATTATTATTTATGCCACATATAACTGATAGTAGAGATCATTAAGACTTGAAAAGTACATTCAGTTACAGTAGAAGAAGTACAAGGGTAAAAGTGATTTGTAAATTTGGATCTCGACACAAATAAAGGGCCAGTTTTCATCACTATCAGCCGAGAAGGTGTTGAAGAACTTAGATAACTCAAAATGGCAGTTTTATATGGTTTGTCTTATGAGGAAGAGCAACAGTTGCAAATGTGGTCTCTTCCACTTATATGTGGATTCTATGATGAAACCTGTCTATTGTAACTTGTTAAAGTTATAAAATGTATGAAGGCCATTTGGAAAAGTCCTTGGCTGATGATTTTAACTTCCTAAACATTCAAAGAGAGAGTTGCAGGCTGATATTAGGAGTTTTCATGGAGTTGCAGGCATGCTTGTAGAGGTTGAACTTGTGTTGGATGTTTTATGAGTTGATGAAGGTCCAAGTAACAGCGATCCTACTTGTCAAAGTCTGATATATAGTGACATGAGTAGTTTCAAGCTCACTCTTGCCACATTTTTTTTTCCCTTTAAAGGTTTTTCCAGGTGTATGCTTATGTTCAGTCTCATTTTCATGCTTGTTTCATGTTATTTTGTGTTGTTGGATTCATTTTTCAGTAGTTAAAAGCTACAGTATTTGTTTCCTTTTGAATTATGCAAGTTGATTGGTGAAAGGAAGGTTTTACGAAGCTAGAGGAAGTAGAATCTATAATTGTTGAACTTAGAGGTGGAATCTCCACTTGAGTTTAGCATCAGAGCAAGGTCCTTGCAAAGTTTGTTTGTTGGAAGGTAGATGAAGGAGACTACTTGCAGGTTAAGCTAATAGTTAGATCAAGTTGGAGTGGTAAATTATTTCAGTTTGATCCTGAAATATGTATCGCAAGTTGGTGTTGGAGAAGCCAAGATCTGAAAGCAACATCAAGGTATCCTTCCACTAGTGAACAAATGAGCACAAAAGCATTTCTATCAATAATATGAGTGTCTAAAATGTACAATGAGTGCCTTGCGTATATAGGTAAGGTAGAAGAGTTAAGAAGGTTAGGACAGAACAATTGACTACCCCTCCAAATGTGCAACACATGTATGCTCATATGGCAAGTTTTTGAGCATGTGTCAAGTGTGCATGTGATAGGTGTCTTAAGAGGTGAGTACATGTGTCTCAACCACATGAAGTGAGACAAAAAGGTACAAGTCCCTAAGTGGGGACTTAACTAGTTTGAATAGGTCAATCTAGAAAGGGTGATATGCTAACTAGATGTGAAATAACCCTATTTACTCTAACAGTTGAAAGAGAGGAGTAGTATGAGGCATGAATGAAAAATAACCAAGATTCTATTGGGTGGGGGATGTTCCTCGAATATTTTGTGGGGAAATTGGATAGGCTTAAAAACATCATCCTAGCCTTCTTCTAGAAGTTGGGAGTCTAAATGTATTGAACGATACTCAAAAGTAATAACTCTCTTTTTAAGGCTGAAGTGAAGATAAACATTCAACCATTTGATGGACAGGTAATTGCAGAGAAGCTAGATCATTGGATAGCTCGGGGGTCTATGTCAGGTTGTCACTAATTTCTAAGGAGGAAGAGTTCAAAATGCTGCTCAAGAAGGAGTTTTACCTGATATGCTATGAAAAAGAGAGGGTCATCCAATGACACTTCTATAGGTAAAGATTGTTGCAAGTATGAAAGAGTATGATGGTGTTGTCATTGATGTCAACACAGGTCAAGGTGTTGCGGAGAAAGGAATCAAGTGATTGCATGTAGTACATGTATGGTTGAGATACTGTAGAGATGTTGTGAGTACATGGAGCTATCTTTTTGGTGTTGAAGGTGTGTTGATATGATGAGTTATCAAGTGCTTTTGAGAAAATTAATAAATAGTGAAAACAGAGTTGTGTGTGTGTTCTGAATGTGCTCCGGTAATGTGCTTTGCATTTCTTCTATGTTGATCCTATGCTTATGCAAATTTGTAGTGTTGTTTATGGGCATCCTTGGATGATATATCCCGAGTTATAGCTTTTGGGTAGATGAAGAGTGAAAGTTGTGTTCATTGGTCTGTGAACTGGTCTGGCAGAGTTGTTTGTCTGTGGATTGGGAAAAATGTTTTTGCTTAGCAGTCCTCTTTTGGTTTGTCTCAGATCTTGCGGATCCAGAAGAAGGTTTGTAATGATGTTATCTGTGTTTTGACAAAAGTGTTTGTGGTTTGGTGCTTCGTAAGACTAGTTCCAGAGTTACAATGTGTGTTGGTATAGTTTGGTTGGACTGATGGAAAGTGTTCTTTGTATGGAAGTTGTTGTAGTTGTTGCAGATGAATTTGAAGGCTTCTAAGAGGTGTTCTAGTGTATGGTGAAGCGTGTTATGTGGTCCACATGTGATCACCTTGTTGCGAACGCGTGTACTTCAAAGTTCATTGGTGTTTTCATTAGGTTTGGCCGACCTGGTGTCTACATGTTACACGAAGGATAAGTATCAATTAAGGAAGTGTGTTTTATGATCCAAGATGTTGTTTTGGGTCTTGGTTAAGTATTAATTTGGTCCACTCTCATTCTTATCCACTGCGGGAATGTTGAGTCGCCGACCTAATTTGAATTTGTAAAATGAAGGATGTGTAGCTGACTTTGGAGAAAGTTTCTAAGGTCGAAGATGGTATAAATACAAGTCAAGATGTTGTGAATTGGAAGTGACAAGTGTGAGAAGCAAGAGTGTGCGAAAGTGAATTAAGGCAGCAGTACTTTAATGTGTTTGACTCTAAAAACAGTGAAGTGATGGTGTCTGCAATTCTTTGATTAAGGTTGTGAATGTGTGGAAGCTATTGTGGTGGATTTTCTGTTATCTTTCTTTATCTATAGGTAGTGAGCCTCCCTTCTGGACAATGAGTCCTATCTGAAGGCAGTGAGCCTTGTATCTGGACAGTGAGTCCTATTTTGGGTAGTGAGCCTTGTTAGAATATTATTATATACTTGTTAATGGTCAATATTATGTTAGTTTAGTTTTATACCGTTTCTACAGTATCTGGTAGGTTGAGTTGGTCATTTCATTAAATGACTACAGTGCTATGTATTTTCTATATATTTGTATCTTCTTTTTATGTTAATAGATTCTAGAATGAATGCTTTTTACCATTCACATGGTATCAGAGCGGCTAGGGTTTCTGAGTGTTTTTTCAAGTCTGTAATTCGTGAAAAAAAATTTCATGTGAGACTTTGTGATTTTCGAGGGTTTCTGTTTAAATTTTTCGTGAGTATTTTCTCACAGAAAATTCGACCCTCCTATTGCAAGTTGTGTGCAAGGGTTTGAAAAATACTTTGTGTTTCTATATATTTGTATTTTTTGTTTATGTTAAGAGAATGAATGCTCTTTACCATTCACATTGTATTAGAGCAGCTAGGGTTTTTGGGCATTTTTTCAAGTTTGTAATTTGTGAAAAAAATTTCATGGGAGACTTTGTGATTTTCGAGGGTTTCTATTTAAAATTTTCGTGAGTATTTTCTCACAGAAAATTCGAGCCTCCTGTTGCAAGTCGTGTACAAGGGTTTGAAAAAAAAATCGTGGTCATTTTTGTGGGCATTTTTTTGGCTGTGTTTTCAGAATGGTCTTCGGATTTTGGTCGCATTTTTTGCCCTAGTTTCTGGGCGCAACTTCTATTTGTGTCGCTTGATTGCGTTTTTTTGTTCTGTCTGCGTTTGGAGGGCACCCAAAACGCGTTTTCGCGATTTCGTCACTATTGGGCGCACTTTTGCCTCCTTTTAAAGTCGCATTTTTTGACGATTTTCTCAGCTTGCACGTGTTTTTCGGACGCCTTTTCTGGTGCGTTTTTTGTCTAAATTTGAAGACATTTTTTACTGGTTAAAGTCGCAATTTTTCTATTTTTTTGGGCTCCAAAAATCGCGTTTTCCAAGATGTCCTCTCTCCAATTTGGGTGCATTTTTTTTAGAGATTTGACACTATTTTTTGCAAATTTTCTGTTTTTTTTAAATCGCGGCCAAGGGTTTTTGAAACTCGACTAGGGTTTTGACTTGGTTTTTCAACTCAATTTTTTTTTTGATCGCAAAGTCTTGGTGGGTTTTTCGAAATCTCAACTGGGTTGTCTTCTGTTTTTTTTGGGTACCTCGTTTTTCGTGCCTCAAAGTTTGTGTAATTGGGTGTTGACAAATTATATTTGGGTATTTGGATTTTTTTTTGGGTTTTCAGCATCCTTTTTTGGGTACTCTTCAGATCTTTTGGGTTTTGTCTTCAAAGTGCCTCGAAATCCGTGTTCAGGTTTTTGCTTTGAGTTTGTGCAATTTCTGTTTTGCCTTCACCAATTCGACCTCAAGGTACGTGATGGCATCTCTGACGAACATAATGCTCGAAAGCAGCCAGAAGTTCAATGGGAAAAATTACAACACTTGGAAGCAACGCATGATTACGATCTTCGAATATCGTTGCCTCGATCAGATTGTTTTGGGGAACTCAACTCGTCCCATTGTAGTCGGCAAGGACCAGGACAAATGGGATGAGCGCAATTGGGAAGCCGTCATGCTCATCAAATTCTCCGTCACAGATGAGCAGCTACCTCAGGTATCGTCTGGCAAAACTGCTCCGGAAATCTGGGATCATCTGAAGGCCCTTCATGAATCCTTTGACAAGAGCAGAGCGTTCTTTCTCAAAAACATGCTTTTTTCCTTCATGATGGATGAGAAAATGTTCTTACAGGAACATCTCACGAAGATTAAGGACATTCATGATCAATTGGAGGCGATTGGTCGAACAATGGAGGAAGAAGACATGGTTGTCATTACTCTGAAGAGTCTTCCGCGTTCGTATGAGCACTTCCTCGAGACGCTGAATATCACCTCCACCAATGTTGATCTCAAATTTGAAGATCTTTGCAACAAGCTCTTGCAACAGGATCGATGGCGACAAGAGTTTGGAAGCAGTACCAGTTCCACCTCCACCAGAGCAAGTGTTCTTTGCCAAATCTTTTGCTAAGAACAAAGGGAAGGCTCAATCTTCTCAGTTGAAAGGCTCTGGTTCTTCTCAAGACAGCAAGAAGAAGAAGAATGTTCAGTGCAATTATTGCCATAAATATGGTCACAGGAAGGCTGATTGTTGCATTCGGATGGCTTCTGAACAAAAGAATGCAGGGAGGGTCTCAACAAAAGGCAAATGTCGTAGAGCACACTGAGCAAAAAGAGTTTGCATTCTATGCTTTTATGGCTAAGAGAACTGCAGATCTTGTCCAATCTTCTGCCTGGTATATTGATTCAGGGGCTTCTCAGCATTTTACTCATCGTCGAGATTGGTTCACCAAATATGAACCATTCATTGACTCAGTGATCTTTGGAGGCGACGAAGAGTACACAGTTGCCGGTAAGGGCAATGTTCAAATTTACTCTGGAGGAAGAAATTTACTCTTTCTTGATGTCTACTATGTTCCATGCCTGGAACATATCTTCTCTCCGTCAGCTAGATCATGAAGCATTCTCCTCAGTTGGATGTTATATTTAGTTCATCCACTTGCAATATTGTTGATAAGGCGACCCGTACTACGATTGCTATGGGACTTGAGGATCATGGTCTGTATAGACTTGCTGATTCCGGTGATTCTCAGGAGCACGCTCTAGCAGCCAGGAGTACTTCCATCAACAAACTTTAGCATCAACGTTATGGGCACTTGAATGTGTACTATCTCTCTCAACTATCTTACGAGGGTTTGGTTGCTGGTCTTTCTGAGATCCAAACTCAAAATCATGGAGTTTGTGGAGCTTGTCAAGCTGGGAAGCAACATCGGACACCATTCTCGGATGGTGATTCTTGGCGTGCTTCTAAGGTACTTCAATTGGTTCACGTTGATGTATGTAGACCAATGAACACTCCCTCTATTACTGGGTCCAGGTACTTTTTATTATTTGTTGATGATTTCAGTCGCAAAATGTGGGTGTATTTTTTTAAAAATAAATCAGATGTGTTTAGTACATTTTAGCAATATAAGGCCTTAGTTGAGAAGGAATCAGGTTCACGCTGGTATGTGGACCAATGAACACTCCCTTTGTTACTGGGTTCAGGTACTTTTTATTATTTGTTGATGATTTCAGTCGCAAAATGTGGGTGTATTTTTTGAAAAATAAATTAGATGTGTTCAGTACATTTCAGTAGTATAAGGCCTTAGTTGAGAAGGAATCAGGTTCACGCTGGTATGTGGACCAATGAACACTCCCTCTGTTACTGGGTCTAGGTACTTTTTATTATTTGTTGATGATTTCAGTCGCAAAATTTGGGTGTATTTTTTGAAAAAGAAATTAGATGTGTTCAGTACATTTCAGCAGTATAAGGCCTTAGTTGAGAAGGAATTAGGTTCTCACATTGTTACTCTAAGGTCAGATAATGGGGGGAAGTTTTGTTCAACTGACTTCTCTACTTTTTGTGCTAAACACGTCATCAAACGCCAACTCACCACACCATACACCCCTCAGCAGAATGGTGTCGTTGAACGTCGGAATCGCACCATTATTGAAATGGCTCGTTCTATGATGGAGTACAAAAATGTCCCCAAGAAATACTGGGCTGAAGCAGTTTATACTGTCGTCTACCTCTTGAATCAGTCACCTATACAGGTCGTTAAGAAGATGACTCCAGAAGAAGCCTAGTCAAGACGTAAGCCTAAAGTGGGCCATCTGAAAGTCTTTGGTTCTACAGCTCATGTATGGATTCCAGTAGCCAAGCGTGCCAAGTTGGACTCCAAGAACCAGAAACTTATGTTTACTGGTTACAACGACAATCACAAGGTATATAGGTTGATTGATGTGGAGACGGATCGTCTCATATTCAGTCGTGATGTTGTGATTGATAAGACTACTGGTCCATTTGTTCCTACTAACAGCCCTAAGGATCAGCCTATGAAGGTTCCTGATGATGGTGTTCGTCTTCCTCTTGGTTCTCCTGATGGGAGGGCTTTGAAGATGAGGAGTCTACCGGTCATGATCTAGCACCACTTGATTTTCCTCAGGATACATCTCCAGATGACTCTGTTCCAGAAATTCCAGAGGATGCTGTTTCTCCTATTCCAGATGTTGGTACCTCTCCTCGTCGGCCTAAGTGGTGGCTCAAGACTATTGGAGATCTTCATAATGATGAACTCATTGAGGGTAGATTAACTCGCATAAAGAACAAGCAACAAAACACAGTCAATTTTGCTCTTATGGCCAACATACACAACATCTATGAGCCTCAGACATATTCAGAGGCTAAAGGAATTCTAGAGTGGGAAAAGGCTATGGAGACAAATACCATAGTCTTCTGAAGAATCACACTTGGGTTCTTTCTGATCTTCCTCCTGGGAAGAAACCTATCAGTTGCAAATGGGTTTATAAGGTCAAGTATGATGCAGATGGCACTTTGGATAAATACAAGGCCAGATTAGTTGCTCGGGGCTTCACACAGCGGGAAGGCATTGACTACGAGGAGACTTTTGCTCCTACTACCAAGATGAGCACAATTCGTCTTCTTCTTGCAATGGCAGCCCGATTCGGATGGACAGTTCATTAGATGGATGTTAAGAGTGCCTTCCTCAATGGTGAGTTGCTGGAAGAGGTCTACATGACGCAGCCTCTTGGTTTCAAGGTTGCCGGAAAAGAACATCAGGTTTGTAGGCTCGTGAAAGCACTCTATGGATTGAAACAGGCTCCTCATGCATGGTACATCAAGATTGATTAGTACTTGGTTGATCATGGTTTTCAGCGCAATCCTTCTGATGGTAATCTGTATGTCAAACACTCTGGTGATGATGTTTTGTTTCTTGTTATCTATGTTGATGACTTGATCATTACTGGCAGTTCAACACATTTGATTGCCGCAATCAAACAGGCTTTGTGTCAGGCTTTTGACATGACAGATTTGGGGCTTCTCCATTATTGTTTGGGTATTGAGGTTTGGCAGACCGCTGGTGGTATTTTTATCTCTCAATCTAAATACGCTCGGAGTTTTCTTGACAAACTTCGGATGCAGGATTGCAAACCTGCCTCCACACATTTGGAGAAGGGGCTGAAGTTATCAGCCAACTCTGATTCACCTCCGGTTGATGAAACGACATTCAGGCAACTAGTGGGCAGTCTCATCTACCTCACTGCCACTAGACCTGACATCTGTTTTGCAGTGAGCTACATCTCTCGCTTCATGACAACTCCAAAAGCTGATCATTGGCTTGCAGCGAAGTGAGTGCTAAGATATGTTAAGGGCACTTCAAATTATGGCATTCTGTATGGCAGATGCAAGGATCCAAAGCTGATTGGTTAGATACAGATTTAGATTGGGCAGGATCAGTGGATGACCGCAAATTTACTTCTGGATATGTATTCAATTTGGGTATAGGTGCTGTAACATGGACTAGCAAGAAGCAACAAGCAGTGGCTCTTTCCTCGACTGAAGCAGAATATCGAGGAACCGTTAAGGCAACATGTGAGGCAGTTTGGCTCTGCAGGATGCTTTCTGACATGCACATGTCACAAGTAGGTCCTTCTCCCTTGTACACTGATAATCAAGGGGTACTCAAACTGGCCAAAAAACCAGTCCTCCATGAATGTACCAAGCATGTTGAGCATCATTGTCATTATATCCACAAGCTGGTAGAAGATGGATCAATTCAATTGCAGTATGTTCCCATAGCGGATCAGACTGCAGATATTCTCACCAAGTCTCTGAGCTCGGATAAGTTTGTCAAATTCAAGGGCAACTTGGTGTTTTTGACCGATTGACCATTAAGGGAGGGTGTTAGAATATTATTATATACTTGTTAATGATCAATATTATGTTAGTTTAGTTTTATAGTGTTTCTACTGTATCTGGTAGGTTGAGTCGGTCATTTCATTAAATGACTATAGTGCTATGTATTTTCTATATATTTGTATCTTCTTTTTATGTTAATAGAATGAATGCTTTTTACCATTCACAAGCCTTTGTATTTGGTTTTGCAATTACTATTATATTGTGAGTTAATCCTCACCATGGTTTTTCCCTTATTGGGTTTTCCACGTAAATCTGGTGTTTCTTGTGTTAATATTGCTTTTTGTTATTTGTACTTCATGCTCATACTTAATAACAAATTAAAGTGGATGTGGAGTTAATAATTTGTAAATGTGATTGGTGACAACTGATTCACCCTTCCCTCTTAGTTGTCTTGTGCATTTCAACAAAGACAAGGCCAAAGGGTGCAAGATTATACAAGTGAATTATGAAAGAAGGCAGTTCAACTTGGGAAAGATTTGATGGATTGTGAAGCGCTAATGGAATACATTAGTGGGCTGTTTGGGAACTTGAAGAGGCCTGTTTTTATGGCCAAGCCTAAGGATAGTGATGAAGCATGTGCTCAAGCTCATTATTTGGAGACGGTCAAGAAGAAAGATACATTTTATTCCTCTCATAAATCACAAAAACTATGAAGTGGCAAAGGAAAGGGGAAAGGCAAGTCGAAGGGCAAGAAGAATGTCATAACCACAATTACTTCGAAGTGCAACGAGAAGCGTTATTGCATTTGTTCAAGAACAACAAAACCAAGCACACTTCATTTGTGAGCAAAACTTGATTGCAACTTAGAAGTGTATGATTAGTTGTCATGTGCCATAGTAAGAAAGGTTCATGTGTTGACAGTGGGTCTCAAGAAGAGTGGGAGTTGACAAAGATTTTCCATATTAAGATTTAACTCAAATGAAGGAAGATAAATGCTCTATCTGATACATGTGCTCAAGCTAATCTTATTTCCCAAAAGATAGCGATTGGGTTTGGCTTGAAGACAACTAATCATCCAAATCCAGGTTCATTGGGTTGGCTGAAACAAGGGGTGGACATCCGAGTCGCTAAGAAATGTAAAATCAAATTTGGGCTCAATCCAAGTTCATAGACAAAGTAGTGGTAGATGTCATCCCATTGGATGTTTGTGGTGTCATCTTTGGTTTTCCATATTTATATATCTAGGATGCTATATTCAATAGGAGGGATTAGCTATCATGTACCTTAGCCTATTATTTTATTTCGCCTAATAAGTTAAAATAATAACTTAAGTTGTCTTAATAACATTATGTTATATTTATTAAAAAGACAACCTATATTTATTATGAAAAGGTTCCAAATTGTTATCATAAAGTGTCATTAGGGAGGGGGCCAAAAGTAATGCTTACTTAAAAGGTCTTTCTAGACACTTCCAAGATTAAGTTTTGGAAGGAAAATGGAAACATAATATAATATTCATTTATTTTCCGCAAAGAGTTTGTTGGGTCTTGAAACCACTGCTTCAAAATCCTATAATGTGATTTCACTTTCAAGGCTAGGGGTTGTCATCATGAAAGTAAAACCAATGTTCATCCATAGATTATGGAGGGTTAAAGGCCAATTGACGAGAGTGGGTAATCTCTCCTATACTTTGAGCTAAGCTTAGACTTAGGAGGGTGTTCCTAGGGGTATTCTTTAATAGGTATTTTAATCCAACAAAATGGACAACCAAAACAACAAACAATAGCTATACCCAAATTGCAGATTTGACCCCAATTTCTGTCACTAGGTCAAGATTTAATAGCTGCAAAGACCTCTTTTAAAACTGATTTGATATTTTGCACATGTTTTTGCAGATAATAACAGTGTTATAAGCTCCTAAGATAGTTTCATTTAAAGTTTTGCAGACATTGGCAAATTACGGATGTACTGCACATGATTCTTTGAGAATATAATAGTTAGGTTTTTCTTAAGATTTTCCTTGGTTTATGTTGTTAAACTATGAGCAACACATATTAATCCTACTCTACTTCCTATGACTACCTGTGAATGATTTTTGTTGTTTTAAATCCTGATTTATGGTCAAGCTTCTTAAGGTCGTTGCCTTATTGGGTGCAGAGTCATATTCAGCCATGAAAACATCAAGTAAGAAAAAATAGTAAAGATATGACATTGTGTAACCAAGTTTAGCTAAATAACCTTCTCCAAATTTTCAAACATTCACATGTAGCATGAAAGAGACCAATACAAAGAACAATTCTGTATTGAACTTAAAAGTGCTGCCACATTTATCCGATTCACATTACTATCACACCAACAAATATGGTCAGGGAGAGATACAAACAGTTAGTAAATTGTCACTCCTCTCTACTCGGAACTTTCCAAAATGCCAACAACAGGCCAAGGAGACACAAGACTACAAATATCTGCTTCAGTAGATATCTTTCTGCAACCTCTTAGATGAACTACCTAGATGATGAATGGATATACATCTGTTGAAGCCCTAGAATACTTCTTCAGCACTGTATGGCTTGAGATAATTGAAATTGACCAACTTCCTTTTAAAAATGAATAAACTCGTCACATATACCCCTTGGGAGAAAATTTTAAATTGCAACACTATAGCAGGCCAAGATCAACAGCCAGAGACAAAATCCTGCTCATTGGGGGTTGCTGAGAAATAACACGCATTCGTGGTGAATGTATTCATTTAGGTGGAATGTGAACACTAATGCGCAAAATGTTCCTTTTCTTTTGTTTGGTGTTTTGAATGGTTAAAAATATAAAAATATCTGCCACTTTTATTCAGGCACTTTGGGTGCTTTATGACCTTCAAAATTATTATTAAAATATTTGCTTTTAATATTATTGGGCCCCTTAGTATCTTTATCATTGCTGCCTTGCTTTTTCCCTATCTATTAGAACATGAACCAGGTCTTGGGAGCCAATAAACACACAAACCTGCCCCAAATGACCAACACTTCGATTTGTTAGGAATATATGATGAATGCCATACTCTCTCAATGCAAAGGAGGGCAAAACTGGGGCAAAAGCACAACATGACCTTGGACACGAAAAGATTATACAAATTTTTTGAAGAGTTGTAATGTCTCCGATTTAGCCCTACCCTCTACAATTGGATTTAGCCTATTTCCGGAAACTCGTAGGCTAAGCAGAATGGGAAATTAGGGTTTCCTATTTTATAGGAGGTTTCAAATGCAGTTTTGAGGGCTTGCATGTGTGTTTTTCTAATGCATGTCTAGTGGAGCTTTCTGGGTTTTTGAAGAGCTTCAGGATGTGGTAACATGGATGTTAAAATAATGACATGCAATTTTGACCGATACTTTGCATGCAGGAAAGGTTTTTGGGTTTTCAGAGATCTCCAGGGTGGTGTGACATGCATTTGAATCTGACATCTTTTTCGGGCACTTACTATTTATAGTAAGTCATGGTGGTTGCTTGGTTTGTGCTTAAAAGATATTTGGAAACACTTACTATTTATAGTAATGTACAAATGTGGTTTTGGCAAACTTGCTATTTATAGCAATGTGCTATTTTTGGTAAGTATATTTATAGCATTATTACTCTAGCAACAACTCAATCTTTTGCAATTTAGTGTGGCCGATCAGTTTGGCTTTCTGTTGAGTTGAAGTGAACTTACTATTTTTGGCAGTGGTTATTTTTAGTAAGTCTAATTTTGGCAATATCATCATTTGCAATTCAGCTCAGGTCATCATGCTATTTATGGTAATCCTTCAGTTTCAGTATTGGCATTGGTTTTGGTTATCTCCTTGGACTAAGTGTTATACGTAGTCAATTTCATGTTTTTAAGTTGTACCCCCATGCTTAGGAGTGATAACTTCATGTTGTTTTAAAAAGGGGACATTAAGGGGTCATGTTGAGCATTTAATGATTTAATAAATGCTTTATTGTTGCAAATTGAAATGGACGCCTAAAGGGAAGGGGAATAATGTTTTATTATTTCACAATAAACTGAATGGTTAAAGATGGCGTCCCTGGGGAAGTTGAAGTGATTCGACTTCTTGGAATTCAGAGTGTTTCATTTGCCCATTAAAACTTATATATTGTTGCATTTTGGAGAGCTGATTATGTGATGTTTTGGAAAGCAATGTTATGTTGTTGGTTTGAAATCTAGAATCCGACTAAGGGACAGTTTAGCAAATTCTATTCCATTCTTCGGGCTTGAAACTATGGTTCCCTAGATGGTGATCTGAGAGTGTACTTCATCCAAAAGTACATATTAAGCATTATTGTGGAGTTTTGGTGAGATATTTCCAGTTTTCATGTTGCTGGTTATTGTTTGGCTGAAGGATATTTTCATACACAACTTTTGGTATGATTTTTGTTTGCTTATGGGTATTGTTTCTATCCATCTATAAGCTAGAGGCGCTCCTTTTGGTGCAAGGACATAATTTAAAATGAAATGGTTGATTTTATAAGTGAGGTCGACCCTCTCCTAGGGCCGTACCATTCATCTATTGCTTTGGAATATGTGTTTGTTGTTTTTGCTGAGTTTGAAGGTTGGAAAGTGGCGGTTTCTTGGTCGCCTAGCCATAGAAGAGAGACATTTTCAGTTTGGTTCAAGTTTGTTGAGTGTGGTAAGAGATTTGACATTTTTAGTGAGTTAATGTTGCTGGTTCAAACTTTCAGTTTGCTGATTTTATATCAGAATTATTTCAGTATTTGATATCAGTTTATTCCTCCAATAATTGAGAGAATTCTAGAGTGGGAGATCTTCTATTTCTTGTGCTTCAATTCTATTGTAATCACTTGCAATTTGCAATAGTTTTTTACATTGTAAGATTGTTAACAGTAGTACTGTTTCCAGTCATTCTTTACTGTTTACTTGTGCTTAATTTCTCATATTTGTAACCACTGGATGGTTTACCCCCAATGTGGGAAAAGAACTTAATAATCTCTCATTTGTACCCACTGGAAAGTGGTGAATTCCCACTCACAAGTGGATGCCTGCCGCAACAAACAAAGTGTTTTAATTGTAATCTCTTTCCCCCCATTGTTTTAGTGGTAGTGTGAAAATTCTCTCATGGCTAATTACTCGCCTAAGTACTTTCAGTTTTGTAATTAGTGCTCCACCATATGTTAGCACCTCGTCTTCTAAAGGATCTTGTGTGCACATTCTTGGTGTCGAGTTTAATTCCTCTCATTCTATTGTAATCAGTCCAGTTAGTGATTTATTAGATCCTAGGGATCCTTTGACCATATGCTCGCCCCTCTTCCTTAAGTGGTTTTACGGTGCATTCTTGGTTAGAGTTATTTTTGCATTGTTTTGGGTTTCAGCTAACCTTAACGGGTGCTTGATTACAATTGTAAGTGTCATTAAAAAATCAAAAAAATTGAGAGGGTTATCTTTTAGTGGTATCAGAGCCTGTTTTCCTACCATCCTGTGAGTTTCAGCGCTTCGGATATCAGATGAGAGTCAAAGAAGACCAATACTACATCTGAAAGCAGAACAAAGTTTAGTTTTAGTTTCAAAAGTTTTTGAAGTTGACACTTTTTCAGTGATTTGAGAAACCTTGTTTTGTCAGATTAAGGTATGGCTAATGAAGAAGAGATGAATTTGGCAGAGACACTTTATATGGCTGGAAAGAGTCTTAACAAAGAATTTCAGTCAAGGGAGAATGAAGAGAACATTCTTCATTTGTTAGAATAGTGTTTGAGGCAAGTGAAGCAATTACTATCGGAGGAAATGCAGTTGGCATTAGCTCTTGCTGTGACTTTTTTGAATCAGCCCTATTGGCTGAGGCATCTTGATGAAGAGGTAAATTTGCTGATTACTTCATGCCTTGGTGAAGTGATGAGAATTTTGGCACCTTTGGTGCTCTATGATGATAAAGTCTTCAAGATCTTGATGAAAT